>CM041777.1:272479309-272520334 GCA_023374045.1 Limonium bicolor
TGCTTGGCTTTCGGTTTTGACCATCCTTTCTTCCCCTTTCTCGAGCGGAAAAACGATCTCTCATCACTAATGCTTCTGTTGCTTCATCAGTACCAGCCCTCTTTTCTTTTCTTCTCAATTCATGGTTGTATAGTGCTGCAGTGACATCCTTCAGAGAGACCTCGTCCTTCCCATGGAGTAGAGTTGTTTTCCAGAAACTCATACTCATCAGGAAGAGATCCCAATAACATTAAGCCCAAGTCTTCATCATTGAATGTCATGTCCAACTTTACCAAATCAGCTACTAGTTGATTGAAACTGGTGATGTGGTTATTCATTGTGGTCCCTGACACATAAGAAAAGCGGAATAGCCTTTTCTTCGTAAAAAGCTTATTCTGACTGCTCTTCTTCATTAATTTTTCCTCCAATGCCCTCCACAATTTCCATGTAGATTATTCTTTAGAGAACGCATATTTTTGTTCTCTCGACAGACAGGAGCGAATTGTACCACAAGCTGCTCGATTCATGGCCTCCTATTCCTTCTCTTGAATGTCTTCCGGTCTTGTCTCTTCAATGGCGATGTCAAGACCTTGCTGAAAGAGAGCTTCTTGGACTTCGCATTGCCACATGTCGAAATGGCCCGTACCATCAAATGTCTCCACCGAAAACTTAGCATTAGTCATCACCCTTCTTGTCCAAATCGATGACGAGGAAGTTGATGACGCTGTCTCCAGGGTCTTTAATTTGGGATCCTCCATTTCTGCTCCAATTTTCATCTAGCAGCGCTACGACGTATCAACTGAACAAAGGAACACTTTTCTGATGTGGAAGATCAGCCTAGCTGCAACCACATAGCATACTAAGACAGAACCTTGGCTCTGATACCACTTGTTGCGGAAGCGACGGGTAAGAGAGTAAATTATTGTACTAGAAAATCACTCCGTACAGGAAAATTCCCAGGTCGTGGTAGGGTCACAATGGTCCCACTTAAGAACCACTTCCTTAGACAAAATTTCCTGACTGTAATTTCTTAGCACAATAAAGCACTACAAACAATACCCACAATAGCTGCTAAATAAAGCTTAAAAGGGACACCGAAATTTTCAAGGTTCAGCGAATTTTGCCTACATCCTCGGACACTACCAGAAATCTTATTTATACTTTAAGAGATATAGAGAGAAGAGATTACAATTTAGCATTTAGAAGAAGTTACTAATTGTTGGGATGATTAAGAAGTGAGGTGAGCACTTCCTTTTATAACAAGGAAGAGCCCCTTGGTTTTGCTCACTCTCAATATGGGATGAAACCACATTTCACATATAATTCTATTTTACTAGTAAGATATGTGATTTCTTGCGGTCAATGAAAATGTCTTTTGTACGCCGAGTTTCTTGTCCAAGTTAAATGTTAGAAATGTTTCTTTGTAGTTCTGTTTAATCCTGTGGAGAAGAGACCGTGTATATTTTACTTCTATGATGACTAAGTTGTACATGGGTGTGCAATTCTTTTAGGAATTAGATGACCCACTAATTTTGATACATGAGAAGAAGATATCCAGCATCAACTCAGTGGTGAAGGTCCTTGAGCTCGCAAGGTATTGCAACTTGTTGAATGTTTATATTTGTATTCAATCCTAATTTGATTAGATTTGAATGATTTGGATCAAATTGTATATTTTGTTGTATGCTAATTTTGTTATTATTCAAAACTTTACAACAAAGGCCCTTGTGATTGTGGCAGAAGATGTGGAGTGTGATTCTTGATGGTTCTGGTGATAATAAGAAGAGCATTGAGGAAAGATCTGAACAGGTAACTGCTGTTTTGTCAAGTTTCTCCTGCTGTTTGGTAACTATAAGATTTTGCCTGGTATGCATTTGTCTTATATGTTGTAATTTCTAATACTCCCCCCCCCCCAGCTGTTGGATATTCAGATATTGATAAATCTAGTTTATGGCACTTACTCTTCGTTTAGAGGGAAAACTGTGGAGTTTGCCAATCTAGTTTGAGGTTGTTACTGTTCGGACATTATTATTATATCTTGAATGCTTTCATGTTTCATGTCAAATACTGGAAACCACTTCGTTTCTTGTAATATGTTGGGTACTAAATTGATTTGTTGAAGTTGTTGTACGAGCTAATGACTGTCTTGGTTTGTTTGATTACAACAGCTAATATGGATTGACTTCTTGCGAAAATGTGGGAGGAAATGGGGCTTGTTAGGGAGTATACAAAGCCACAAGGCCAACAACCAGATTTCGATGATTCCCGTGGTGCTCTCCAATGTATGATGATGCACACATATTTCCACTTTGATGAGTGACTATAATTTTGTAATAGATAAAGACTCAAATCTCTGATAATCATCCATTGTAATAGCACCCCTCTCTTGTTGTGTATGGATGAATTATACATTAATCATGTGAAGATTCAACAAAATGTTGCAAGTAATCACTGCTTTGCCTGTATTATCTCTATACGTTTGCACTCTGTAATTGAAGCATTTTGTGAAGAAACGCCCTGTACGAATTTAATTTTTTTTTCAAAATAAAAGATCAACGGGGCAACTTCCCAATTGCCTCTTTGTGGAATATCAGCGGAGGCGAGGAATGCAGGTCGCCTCTATTGTTCATTCTCTACACAGAGCAACGGAGGTAAGTTAAAATTTTGCCTCGCTTGTTGGACATCAATGGAGGCGAGAAGACAAAGGTTGCCTCTGTTGTTTACTCTCTACACAAAGCAATGGGGGCGAGTCCTAAGCCTTGCCTAGTTTGTAATACACCAATAGAGGCGAGTCACTTTGGTTGCCTCTATTGCTAATCTCTACATAGATCACAGAGGTGAGATTTAACGCTTGCCTCGTTTGTGGTATATCAATAGGGGTGAGTACTAATTGTTGCCTCGCTTTCTTGTTGCTCAACGGAGGCGAGTTAAGTTTGTTGCCTTAGTAGTTTAAGAACAACGGGTGAGTTATTGCTTGCCTCAATTGTTAAAGATCAATGGAGGCGAGTAAAGTTGCCTCTGTAGGTAAAATCAACAAAGGCGTTTGTTTTGGTCGCCCCATAATCAAGTGAGGCGACCCTTTAGAGGAAACCATTTTGTCGCCCCTAAATACCTATAAAGGCAATTTTTTGATTTACAGAGGCAATAAAAGTTGCCTCCATAGCCTTTATATGTAGTAGTGATACTCACATCACACCAAAGAACGTGTTGTTTTTAATTTTCTTCATCATCACAATGCAAATATAAAAATAAGTACCGAGAAAGGAGCTGTAAAAAATGTACAAAAAGTGGAGAATTTAGAGTTTAAGGCTCTGAGCGGCATGGCTTTTTGTGTCATATTTGCAGCATATATGGTTGGCTGTTTTACAGCATAAACTGCTAGCTGTTTTGTGCTGGCATATTTGTGGTTGTTTGAAAACTGTTGTTTGGCAATGTGGCTATTTTTTCTGACATATTTGAATAAGTTAGTTAAGTTGGTTATGTGTAATGCGTTTACCGTTTTCTGTGCTACAATTACAAATTTTAATTTATATTTTAAATAATTTTTTGTTAAGATGTAAATAAAGAAACAACAAATATACAAATTAATATATACATAATTTATTAATTAGGAAGACAACGAAATTTTATTACAATAAATATTTGTTACATTTATATTAAGGTCTATCAATGGATAACAACAATTGTAACTAACAAGGTTTTAACACATTAAGTACTTGTTCACATTTGAAAAAACAAAAGTATGGTAATTAGTTAGTGAACTTTGTTAATGCATACATCATACAAAAAAAAATATACAACTTAGTTGTTAAAAAAAGGCCAAAATATTTCTATATGTACATACAATTAAATATTGATTTAATATCTTATTTTTAATGAAATGAGGTATTACCATTAATATGGTGTTGGTAAATAATTTTTTAAAAATACTACTCAAATGAAATTTTTTAAAAACCAAATAATAACTGGATTTAAAAAAAATTAGTTACTTTATTCACATCAATTGCTACAATTTTGCAACCCTAACTGGTAAACAATAATATGCACAATGTTCATTCTCTTAATTACGGTAATTCTACAAAGTTACGAACTCATTCTCTTCACTCTATTCATTTTCTTCACTCTAGTCATTCTCTTCATTATGTTACTCATCATCTTCATTTTTCACTCTTCACTATCAGAGATAAAATGCCACACATATGCCAGAGAAAACCCTTTACCAAATGAAGCCTAAAATACAACAAGTGTTTAAAAACATGTAATTTGTTACCGTCGTAGGTCCATACATACCCAGATGTTAATTAATTTTATACAACACAAGTTCATACGACATAAAATATTGTTTAATAGGAATTCAACTCCTAACATTAGCATAGATAACATCAGCAATCTTGTCCCACATATTAGTCATGGTCATAGGATCTGCAAGCTCATCCGGGTCATCATCGGGCAAGTGTTCCTCGTCTTCATCATCAGTAGAACTGGATCCTTCTCCTCCTCCTCCATCTACTTTGTCAAGAGTGGCTAAGTTTCTTGAGGTGGGTTTGTTCAGTATCATTTAGTTATGCAACACGAAACACATACTCACATTCCGACTTTGGTCATCGACATCGTAAGGTTACCATAGCTAGTATCTGCCATTTTTCTTCAACGCTTCGTAGCATCTCTCAATGAAAACTCCTTAACGACGAGTGCGCTCTATTGAAGTACTCCTTTAAGGTCGTAGGTGGAGCTCCCATAAATTGAGTTGGGTGGTACGTGTTACTGAAGTATGGTGCCATCACACCATTACGATTTGCGTATCCCTTATCACCTAAGTAGTACTTTCCTGCAAAGCACAATTTATGTTACTCATTATTAACGCAAACGTATTATTGATAGTCTAGTGACTCACAAGTACCATACCTGGTGGTGGTTCAGAGAAGCACATGTCGAGGTCAAATCGTGCATCATGCATCGATCCCTCACATCCTGTAACCACAAACATGAATAATATTTTGAAGTCACACACCGAGCACGTTCATTGTTGGGGTACCACTCCTACCACGGTACTCCAACTGCAGCGGTCCTGGAATAATGACATTAATGTGCACACCATCTAACGGTCCAATGACGTCCTGCACAATTATATTATTGGTTAACTTATATCATTTAATTGGAAATTAGGTCAAAGCACGTACTATCACGAGGTGAGGAATCCAATACCGTAAAGTACGAGTCGTAACGAGAGTCCCCTGCAAGCTTTTGATGAATCGCAGCCCATTCCTGATGATTAGACTTTACGTAGCTGTGGCCGAACGCCCACATCAAACCCAATACCCGCTTAAAGTGGTGGCTAACAGTCTCTAGACTTAGAATGAATCTCTCACACGTGTCTCTGTTCGACGCTTTGTGTCCTAGTATGTACAAGAACATTGCAATGCCAACCTGAATGCTGACATGCTGTGTGTGCTTCAGCCCATAGCTTACTTCCATTAGCTCGCACAAACAGAGGAACGAATTCTTATCCATCCTAAACGTGTTATGAATTCTTCTTGGGTTGCTCTTAAGTAGTGCATTCACCCACATTTCCTCGTTGAATTCATTGTCATATATAGGAATAGGTAGGGGAATGTTGTGTCGGTGCGATGCGAGTAGTAATGTGTCGGCATCAATCATTTTCGTGCATCTTGGTGAAACCCTTTAATAGCGGTTACAAATAGCAAGAACGCTTGTGGATTGTTCATTATACGGTCAATGAAGTCTTGGTCAACTATGATCATTGTAAAAGGAATTCCACAATTTACTATAGTAAACAAACTATAATAATGCATAATTAGTTCATCAAGGAATGTAAAATAACAATCGACATACAGGAGGTTGGCACCAAAACTACATACACATGTAGTTATATAATATAAGTTCCCAAAATGATGTGCATTTGTGAAAAAAAAAGACTAGTACTGCAACAGATATAGTTCTACGAAAAACAAAGTCCATCGTCTACAAGAGAATACATGTAACACCCCTACTAAACCGGTTCCTAGTAATCCTATAGAAGTCGCGCACAATAATATCTCGCAGCGGTAAATAATAAACTATCGCCCTACTGGTGTCACTGTTATCACTCGCCCATACGGGTGATAACGATTTACCTGATAATCAACTTGCGAAACGTATTCCCGCAGTGACCACAAGAGATAGATAGTAGAACTTAAACAACTTAAAACAAATCTAACATCAACAATTATTACAGACCGTGAGCATCTAAACCAAATACACCTCGGTTAAACAATCCGAGTCCAAAACAACCTGAGTATCACACCGTACCAAGTCTAAACCAACTGTAATATCACAATGGTCACGTCTCGCTGCGACCCACCAGCTAATCACCTGAAATAAAGATGGTTTGTGGTATGGAATCAGCCCCTGCTGAGTATGTCATCACATGCCCCGTCATGCCCCCAAAGACCCCTCAATTATTTGGTCGAGAGCATGAGGTTCATTACATGCAATACCATTTTAATATATAACTGTAAAATAAACAACAGTAATCCATACAACAACACAACCATCAACACACATAATATACCACAAGTATAACCAATGAACAATAAGCGAAACAACGAGAGTAACAATAAGTATTAATTCTCGTCCATGGTGTAGAAGCCAATATTGTTCGCCACTGTATAATTCTCAAATGTATTTTGTTCAGTTATACCTAGTGACATTGTCTCATTAAAACGACATGTCTCTAGTTACCCATATATTATGGCGGGTCACCCACGGCAGTAGCCACTCCAACGGTAGAGTCTCCGACCAACGAGCCATTCTAGCTCACGGGAAATTTTCTTGATACTTGCGGACCCGTACGCGGACATCCTGGTATCGTTTTTGTGATCACAGCGCGCACCAAGAGCCACATCCTCTTGGCTTTACTTCCATTCATTAATTACTTAATTATACCATCGCATCGCATTACCAAATTTTCTAACACAGCAGACCAAGATCATTAGTCCAATCCGGAGTCTGTAAACTCGGGATCCAGTGTTAGATACGAGAGCGGCGTATAGAAAGGCCAATGCTCCGTATGAAAGTCTTGGATAATATATATGTATTATTATCCTAGTGCTACAACGTTTTTCTGACGTTCCTTATTTTTCGTATAAGATAGCACCATAGCCGCTAGTTCGTTTTATATATAGGTTCTTATATACGAACCAATACTGTTAACTCAACAACAGTAAATAATGAGCAGCTATAAATACACAATTCATGCATAAATTATCACATTCAGACAAACAATCTTATCACAGATCACACAGAAGTCTGAACTGAGGAAGCCCTCAGAGACAATCAGAGACACATAACAACATACCGTTCACCCCGATGTATTACGGTGGAGTATGAATCAGCGAGATCCTATGCTCCTTGTGTAGTCTCTAATAATCTAAACAATACATAATGCTACTGATTAGCATACCGTATAACAACACAATTCTACGGTACCCCGTACCGTCACTAACAACTCCCGGTTAACCCCCCGTTATTAACTATCAATGTTTGTCGGGCTTTTGGTCTAACTCGAGATTGGAAAAGTGTTACATTACATGCGTAGTTTGCCTTGTATAATAATATACTTATTGTTGGACTTGTTATCGCATGTAACTAATGTATATTTGTAGATCGTATAGTTTGTTTCATTATCGTATGTGTGATCCTTTGTCATGCACTATGCATCTTACCTTAGTATTTATTTTCTAAGGTTTGTCTTTTTTTTTAAAATTCAATGTGGTATAATTCATTGTGAACTTATACTTTTAATTACATGGATTCTCATTATCACATGTACACTCTCTTTACATTAGAATTCCCTATCCAATGTTTATAATTCTTTTTCCTTATCTATTATCATTTTAATTATGATAATTTATTATTGAACCTATCACATTTTCTACACCATTACATATTTATTTATATGTGTGTATTATGGAACTATTTATTATATGGTAAGTCTTGTAATCTATATTCATTCTTTTTAATGAATATCTCTTATACTATAAATGTTATAATTCTTATAACATTAAAACCATATTGTAAATTCCATTTAAAAATGTTAATATTTTCGAACAGCACCTATGTTCTTAAATATTTCCAAAATCTTCCACTTAATTAATGTAATGTTACATTATATAAATATACCTTATGACATTTAAGTCATTAAAACAATTATAACCTATAGTCATATTTGTTTATAAAATACCAAATGGCCCTTAATATTTTCGGCTTTCACCTATAACCACTAAACTTCTATAAAATCACAATTCAATCCCAATTTATAATACATAGTTTTCTAATTCCATTAAAACTAATATTATACATATATCTTTATAAAACCTTATACATAATTCCAAAAATTACCAAACTATACCAAAAGGTTATAAACATTATTCTTAACCTTTTTTCCTCTAAGTCTCGGTTTCCATATATTGTTACCTATTTATAACAATGTCATAAAATACCATATATTATACTTAATAATTCTTATGAACTCCAAATTTAACCAAATAAACTTCTAAAAATTTCTAATAACTTAAGGACCTTACTAAACTCCACATAGCCCCTTAAGTTTCGGTAATTACATTACTACCCCAAGACTTATAAATCTTTTACAATTTAATAAGTATCTTATTATAAGGTAGTATTTTAATTTCTTAAATTTTCTAAATTTGGTCAAAGTCTCCTATATAGTCAACTTTGACTCCTAATACCAAATGGGAACCAATTTTTCGGTAATTACAAATAATAACCTATACTTTTCTATTTTTACAATTTTGACCCAAAACTTTATAAAATGTTATAATTTTTATTAAATTCATTTAAAAACCCTAAATTGTTCTAAATTACGCCCACGGCTTTCTAAATTCTTAATAATTACGAATTGGCCCCAATTTTAATTATAAGCATAAATAAAACTAAATAAGCTTATAAACTTAAAATAAAATGGCCTAATGACATGGCCTTATTACAACCTTGAACTTGCAAAATAAATTACACAATAAATGTCTCAAAATATAGCATATATATTCGGCCTCACTTAGGTTTAATTATTTTTCCACATAATGTCATAATTTGACCATTATGTTAATTAAATCCCTTAAATGACTAGCTTAATTTATCTTAGCCATTTTTTTACATTTTTAGGTCAATATGACCTATTGTATATCACTCTCGGCCTATATATATATATATATATATATATATATATACTTAAAGATTACAAAAATCATAAGTTTAAGGTGTTTATACCTTGATCCTTGTATAGGCTCGGTCACTTGTAGGAAAAATCACCACATGATTTAGACATGTTTAATACACAAAAACAAGATATGGTTACACTCCAAGCTTGAGCTTAACCATAAGGAATAATTGATGTAAGATTTAAGGCAAAAATTACCTTAAAAATGCAAGGGAAGTTCTAGGTATTTTCGACCTGAACCAAACACACCACAAGGTGTTAGATCCACCATATTAACATAGGAAATAGCTAGATCTCGAAATTACCTTGTTATTAGGTTTTACCTTGGAAAAATGCCTTAAAAGAGAGTATTTCTCTTGGATCTCGGTCACCCTTGCTCCAAATGGCTAACCAACAGATTCCACATGAAAAGGAGAAGAAGATGAGGCTATGACCAAAGTTTCACAGCCAAACTCGAAGGGAATCAAAAGTTATGAGCTTAAAGCACATTTTTACCTTAAAATGTAGATTTGAACAACCTTGGTCCCTCTACTGGTCTCAACCGAGTTTAGCTCTTGTTCTAACCTTAGAACACTGAGAATAAGCCATAGGAATGATGAGCCACGAAATTTAGGTGTTGGTAGTGAAGAGTGAAGAAAAAGAGCTAAAAATGACATTAAAACACTTACATTAGGAGCTTAGGAGCTAGGCTTGCCTTCCATGCTCAAGAAAAACTTTGAGAGCTTGAGAGGAAGGGAACTCGGCTGGGAAGGAGAGGAGGACAAGGAAGGAAGGAAGGTGGGAAAGCTTGATTAATTGAAAAAGTAAAGTTATTTGCAAATTGAACATTAGGTATGATTTGTCTCCAAAATCATTGTATGCTGTCTCCTCACTTATTGCAGCCGGCCTCCATGGTCCAAATGAGTCAATTAATTGACCATTGACCATGCTTGGTCAATGTTGACTCATGCGGGCCCCACTTTAGGGTTTTATTAATATTTTAATATTAAATTTGTAAAAATTCGTAAATTTCTGGAATTAAATTCCTAAATATATAATATGATTAAATATATTTAAGGTAATTATAATTTTTAAGCCCATTAAAAATCAATTTAAAAGGCAATCTCACAAAAACGTGCTTTAAGGAGTTTTAGCGCACATTTTTGTGTCACAGGGTGTTCCTGAGCTTAGTTCTCCTTGAGAATGGTTTTATTGTGTTCCTTGCTTCATTATAATACTTAGGAATCCACTTTGGATCTTATTTGAGGTCATACAACCTTTATGGTGTCTTAAAGCACATTTTTGGCTTTACCGATCTTAAGGCGTGTTTTGCCTTGTTAAGATCTTTTAGATTGTTTCCCAATAATATTTAGATGTGTAATAATCATCTTAGATCATTAATAGATCATTTAATTATATTTTAAAGGTTAGGGGTATTTCAGTCTACCCCCCTTAAAAAGGCTTCGTCCCGAAGTCCTTAATCCTCTACAGTTCACCTAAGGAATCAAGTTCCACTAAGTAACCAAACAGTCCATTGCTAGGGAGTAACTCCCACTAGGTTCAAACCTAGTCTATACATACAGTATATATCAAATAGCCAAACTCATGGTATAACTCATTCATATCAGCACTAAACAAGGTGCACATCCAATCATCAATCAAAAGTACTCAGCGGTACTATAAATATTCAACCAGGTGCACCAAGGCACATACATAGAATGTATCATACAAACAATCATCCAAACCACATGTATGACGCAGCATACAAACAAAAACACACTACAAACAACAAGACCTAATGCACAACATGTGCGCAAGCCAAGTGGTGTCTACCCCCCTTAAAAAGGGTTTGACCACGAACCCGTACAAGTAACACAGCTACTGCTCGAAGAGTGCTGGGTACTTCGCTCTCATGGAGTCCTCTAACTCCCATGTAGCCTCCTCCACCTCATGGTTCGACCAGAGAACCTTGACCATGCTAACGGTCTTGTTCCTAGTCTGTCTCGTCTTCGTATCGAGAATGCGGAGTGGTACTTCCTCATATCGTAGAGCAGGGTCCAACTCTAAAGTCTCTGGCTGCAAAACGTGCGATGGATGGGGCACATACCTCTTCAACTGTGAAACGTGAAAGACGTCGTGCACCCTCCCGAGCTCTGCTGGTAAATCCAGTCTGTAGGCTAACGGGCCCACTCGCTCCCTAATCGCATAAGGTCCAACATACTTCGGGCTCAACTTGCCCTTCTGCCCAAACCGGAATATTCCCTTCATGGGTGACACTCTGAGGAATACCATGTCGTCGGTAGTGAACTCAATGTCCCTCCTCTTGGTGTCTGCATTTGCTTTTTGCCGGTCCTGAGCTGCCCTCATGTTCTTCCTGATCTGTAGGACATCCTCCTTAATCTGCTCTAGGTACTCAGGTCCTAGAAGCGTAGTCTCGCTGGCCTCATCCCAGCATAAAGGAGTCCTACATGGTCTACCATAAAGTGCCTGAAATGGTGGCATCTGTATCGAGGAGTGGTAGCTGTTGTTGTAGGCGAACTCTATCAGATGTAGTCGCTCTAACCAACTCCCCTGAAAATCTAAGGCACATGCTCTCAGCATGTCCTCCAGTGTCTGGATGGTCCTCTCACTCTGACCGTCAGTCTGTGGATGGAACGCCGTACTAAGCTTCAACTTTGTACCCAAGGCTTCCTGAACCTGTCCCCAGAATCTGGACAAAAATCGAGGGTCCCTATCAGAAACAATAGTCTTTGGCACACCATGGTGCCGGATCACCTCCTTCTGGAACAAGTCCGCTAACTTCGGGACGTTCCAGGTATCCTTCATAGCAACAAATTTTGCCACCTTCGTCAGACGGTCCACAATGACCCAAATCGTGTTCAGTCCTCCCTTAGCCGGTGGGAGACCGACAACGAAATCCATCGAGATGTCCTCGAACTTCCAACAAGGAATAGGCATAGACTGCACTAAACCTCCGGGTCTCCTATGCTCAAATTTTACCTTCTGACAGGTCAAGCATCTAGCCACGTACTCAGCTACATCCTTCTTCATCCCGCTCCACCAGAAATGAACCTTCAAATCCTTATACATCTTCGACGAACCAGGGTGGACAGATAAGGACGAGCAATGAGCCTCCTGGAGTATCTTCTCCTTCAGATCAGGAGACGACTCCGGAATACACAAACGGCCATTCAGTCGGATCATGCCATCATCGCACAGTTCGAAGTCATATTTCAGCCTCTCAAAACAACCATCTACCATTTTCTGCCTGATACTCTGCATATAGTGATCACTCTCCTGTGCAGCTCGTATCTCATCAATCATACTGCTGTTTGCTAATAAAGTGAACAATGAATGAGCTCTGCGGCTCAGGGCATCAGCTACCACATTCGCCTTGCCCTCTTTGTACCTCAGGTCTATATCGTAGTCCTTCAAGAACTCGACCCATCTTCTCTGTCGCATGTTCAGCTCCTTCTGAGAGAAGAGATGCTGTAGACTCTTGTGATCAGAGTAGATAGTGACTGTCACACCATACAAATAATGTCGCCAGATCTTCAAAGCGAAGACTACTGCGCCTAACTCAAGGTCATGTGTGGGGTAATTCACCTCATGCTTCTTCAGCTGTCGGGATGCGTAAGCAACTACCTTCCCGTGCTGCATAAGCACACAGCCTAGACCGGTTCCAGAGGCATCACAGTATACCTCGAACCCATCAGTGCCCTCAGGGATAGTAAGAACGGGCGCTGATGTCAGGAGATCCTTCAGCGTCTGAAAGGACTGCTCACACTCTGCAGACCATAAGAACTGGGATTCCTTCTTCATTAGATTAGTCATCGGTTTGGCCTCCTTGGAGAAGTCCTTCACGAATCGATATACCAGCCAAACCCAGAAAGCTACGGACGTCTGTGACTGTCTTCGGCCTTGGCCAACTCTTCACTGCCTCAATCTTAGCAGGATCTACAGATATGCCGCTAGCTGATATAATGTGTCCTAGAAATGACACGCTGTCCAACCAAAACTCACACTTAGAGAGTTTGGCATACAGCTGGTTCGCTCTCATAATATTCAACACCTGTCTCAAATGTAACTCATGGTCTTCCTTGGTCTTTGAATAGATTAGAATATCGTCGATGAAGACTACAACTGAACTATCAAGATACTCTCTAAAAAGTCGGTTCATCAAGTCCATGAATATGGCTGGCGCATTCGTCAGTCCGAATGGCATAACGGTGAACTCGTAGTGTCCATACCGTGTCCGGAACGCTGTCTTCTCAATATCACCCTCTGCAATCCTAATCTGATGGTAGCCAGATCTGAGGTCTATCTTCGAGAACACACTGGCTCCTCTCAGCTGATCAAATAAATCATCTATCCGTGGTAATGGGTACCTGTTCTTGACTGTAACCGCATTAAGCTCGCGGTAGTCGATGCAGAGTCGCATACTGCCGTCCTTTTTCTTGACGAACAGCACTGGAGCACCCCAAGGAGAAACACTAGGTCGAATGAATCCCTTGTCAAGGAGGTCCTCCAGCTGTAGCTTCAGCTCCCTCATCTCAGCCGGTGCCATACGGTAGGGTGCCTTAGCAATGGGGCCCGTACCTGGCAACAAATCGACGGCGAACTCAACCTCGCGCACAGGTGGCATGCCTGGCAGCTCATCAGGAAATAGGTCGGGAAAATCTACCACGACTGGAATGTCTACGTCCGTCACGTCGCTCTGTCTCGTGTCCTGTACATAACAGAGGAAGGCTTGTCGGCCCTTCCTAACATCCTTCATCAGGGATAATGCTGACACGATCTTGACAGTCGGCTCTCTCCTCACACTGCGGTATGACACTGTCTTGCCGCTCGGCCCCTTCAGTAGTAGTCGATGCTCTGCACAATGAAGGCGGCCCCTATGCTTCTGTAGCCAATCCATGCCCACTATGATGTCAAAACCCAAGTTCTTGAACTCAATCAGATCAATGGGGAAGGTCTCAGTCATAATGCTGATCTCTAACCCTGTATACTGTCTGGTGCAACCTACTTTCTCCTTCGAAGGAAGGGTGACTGCAAAGTCTGAAAGCTGTTCGGGGGTGGCCCCCAGTTTCTTAGCAAACGTCGAGGAAATAAAAGAATGCGAAGCCCTGAGTCGAATAGTACGGAAGCACTAACACCATCAATAGGAAAGGTACCTGAGATACCTCTCGTATTAGCATCGAGTCCCAATAAATCACTAGTTTACTGTTGTTTGTAATTGTCATACCTGTGATGACATTACCAGACTCCTTGGCTTGCGCCATGTCTAGGATGCAGATGGTACCTCCTTTCCATTTCTATGGCCTGAAGTTATGAATTATTGGTATAACAAAACTGAACACATATACTGAAGGTAGAAAACTCTTATTTATTCATTCCAACGTATTATACAAGGTTACACACTTAACTACTACCATTACATCTACTGTCTGAAAGTCAAATTTAAACGGCCAGGTCGGATGTGGGTATCATTCACTAAAGCGGGTGGTGCGGTATTGAGCTTAATGCTCTTAATACCATGATATACAAGCCTCGACTCTCCACCAAACACTAACACATCTCCAGACTTGAGGATGATCTTGCTTGCTAGATCCATCCTCTTCTGGTCTCCATAAATGAACTCAGCATCATCGCCGATGGAAAAAGATACAACTGGTATTCCTCTGGTGATGGACTCGGTCGTCTCATCACGGTCCTGGTGCATTCCAAGCTTCCCTCCCTGTTCATAGTAATTGATGATGCAAACGTCAGGTGTCATGTCGGGTAATGGATAAGTCTCACAGTCTTGAGCAATATCCATTGCGTTTCTCACCAAGGTAAGGAAACTCTCAGGTATCCTAGGTATAGGTATGTCACCTACCATCCTCACCTCTCGATAAACCCTAGCTTGTGGATCCCAATCTTTCCCTAAGCACATCATGTGCAGTTTCATTCTAGAACCACTAGTAAATACAGGGGTATAAAAACCTCCTATGCCCTTACCCAAAGCTTACACTCATTCACTATGGTGATTTTCATCTAGGGTTAGGAACTCTCTGAGAAGTATCATGCCCGGTCTGACTACATGACACAACTCACTAGGGTACTCCCGTCTTTCTTCCACGGGTCTAGGTGATCTCTGTCTTGTAAGTATGGGATAGCAGATATCGAAGTCTCCTAAGAGGTAAAAGGTTTCCTAGGTAAGTTGTTTATCTAAAACGGTAATTTAAACACTCATTCATGCCAAGGTAAAACGTTTAACACTTAGTCATGCTTTCATACAATGGTTAAGGTTTCAAATGCTAACCTTCACCGCGCTGGGTACTAGTGCCAGCGCCTGAAGCTCCCGCTGCATTCAGCATACGGTTGCCCGGCGGGTTCCTCTGGCCCTGGTTCTGCTGCTGCGGCTGCTGCTGCTGCTGCTGCCCTCTCTGGGCTTGGGGCGCCGGCCCCCTCTGGCCACCTCGGGCTCCACCTCCTCCAGTAGGTGCGCCCTGAGTCCCCTTCGGTGGGCGGTACGCTCGGCTATCTGGATTATTAAAGCACTCGAACGACCTGTGGCCCTTCTTTCCACAGTGGTGGCAGTCCACCGCTTGCCCGGTGCAGTCGACACCCGGGTGGTCTTTACCACAGCGCTTGCAGTGAAAGTGGCGCTGGGGTGCAGAACCTATTATCATGTCACACTCAGGTTAGTACAAGGATGGTAATGGGTAGTGTAGTACACAATTTATTCACAAGGTTAGATCGCTTACCCTTAGGGGGTATAGATCTAAGAGGCTGCACATCGTAGGTAGGCCCGGTCAGCAACGGGACCTTGTCTTTACCCTTTTGGCTGGCCTGCTCCTTCTTCTTCTCCCTCCAGGAGAACTTCTTCTTCCTGTGATCGTCAAAGTGTCAGGATTAGCAGGTATAAAAGCAGGCAGTAAGTAAGTAATTTAGATGGATTAAATAACTTAAGGTGGTTCTTACTTCCAACCCTTACTGCCTCCGCCTCCAGCCTCAGCCTCTTTCTCTGGGGCCTTACGCTTCTGCCCCTGGCCGTCCTCCCGGCTGTTCACCATCATCTCAGTCCGAGAAGCGGCGTCATAGCACTCCTGCAATGTATCAATGAGTTCCCCGAACTGTAACAAATCAAACTGAGTGATAAGGTACAAACTGTCAATTAGTTTTACCTGAACCGTAGGGTACAAGGTAGCACCCATGGCGGCCTTAATAGCATATCTCAACCCGCCTCTAAACTTTTCTACCTTCACAGCATCAGAATATACAACTCCTGGGACGAAGTCCAAGAGCCCAATAAACAAGGAGTAGTACTGATCTACTGTCATACTACCCTGTCTCAAGGACTCAAACTCCTCCCTCTTCCTCTGCTTCAGATGAGCAGGATAGTACTTCTCTCTCAGTAACTCCACGAAACCAGTCCACCCAAAACCCTCTGTAGCAAGGTAATGTGCCTTCACGGACCTCCACCATGTGCTGGCAGCGTCCTTCAGGTGAAAGGCTGCTATATCGACTCGGTGCTCAGCAGGCACGTGTATGGCATCGAAGGCCTTCTCGTGCTCAACAATGAATCTCTCCAGGACAGTGGGGTCAGCAACTCCATCATAGGTAGGTACTCGCGTGTCAGCTACGCTCTTCAGCCAATTCGGCTCTCTAGGTGCGGGTACGGGTGGGACTACCGGTGGTGCAGGTGGTGCTCCGATATGGATACCTCCCATCTGGGCTAGCTGAGCAAAGACGGCAGCTACCGTCTCAGCCACGCCCACGGCTGGGGCCTCCGGAGGGCCTGCTCCAGGCCCGCCGCCTCTTCCACCACCTCCTCTACCTGCTGATCGCCTCCCGGAAGACATCTGAAGAATTCAAAACCAAGGTCAGCTCTTGGTATAAATACCGTACTTTCCTTACCATATCTTAACTCAAATCATTTACACTATCTCTTGGTACTGGTGTGTAGATAACCTAGGCTCACGGTACTTAAAACTATCTCTTGTAATCAGAGCGGTACTCCGCTCTGATACCACTTTTGTAACACCCCTACTAAACCGGTTCCTAGTAATCCTATAGAAGTCGCGCACAATAATATCTCGCAGCGGTAAATAATAAACTATCGCCCTACTGGTGTCACTGTTATCACTCGCCCATACGGGTGATAACGATTTACCTGATAATCAACTTGCGAAACGTATTCCCGCAGTGACCACAAGAGATAGATAGTAGAACTTAAACAACTTAAAACAAATCTAACATCAACAATTATTACAGACCGTGAGCATCTAAACCAAATACACCTCGGTTAAACAACCCGAGTCCAAAACAACCTGAGTATCACACCGTACCAAGTCTAAACCAACTGTAATATCACAATGGTCACGTCTCGCTGCAACCCACCAGCTAATCACCTGAAATAAAGATGGTTTGTGGTATGGAATCAGCCCCTGCTGAGTATGTCATCACATGCCCCGTCATGCCCCCAAAGACCCCTCAATTATTTGGTCGAGAGCATGAGGTTTATTACATGCAATACCATTTTAATATATAAACTGTAAAATAAACAACAGTAATCCATACAACAACACAACCATCAACACACATAATATACCACAAGTATAACCAATGAACAATAAGCGAAACAACGAGAGTAACAATAAGTATTAATTCTCGTCCATGGTGTAGAAGCCAATATTGCTCGCCACTGTATAATTCTCAAATGTATTATTGTTCAGTTATACCTAGTGACATTGTCTCATTAAAACGACATGTCTCTAGTTACCCATATATTATGGCGGGTCACCCACGGCAGTAGCCACTCCAACGGTAGAGTCTCCGACCAACGAGCCATTCTAGCTCACGGGAAATTTTCTTGATACTTGCGGACCCGTACGCGGACATCCTGGTATCGTTTTTGTGATCACAGCGCGCACCAAGAGCCACATCCTCTTGGCTTTACTTCCATTCATTAATTACTTAATTATACCATCGCATCGCATTACCAAATTTTCTAACACAGCAGACCAAGATCATTAGTCCAATCCGGAGTCTGTAAACTCGGGATCCAGTGTTAGATACGAGAGCGGCGTATAGAAAGGCCAATGCTCCGTATGAAAGTCTTGGATAATATAATGTATTATTATCCTAGTGCTACAACGTTTTTCTGACGTTCCTTATTTTCGTATAAGATAGCACCATAGCCGCTAGTTCGTTTTATATATAGGTTCTTATATATGAACCAATACTGTTAACTCAACAACAGTAAATAATGAGCAGCTATAAATACACAATTCATGCATATTAATTATCACATTCAGACAAACAATCTTATCACAGATCACACAGAAGTCTGAACTGAGGAAGCCCTCAGAGACAATCAGAGACACATAACAACATACCGTTCACCCCGATGTATTACGGTGGAGTATGAATCAGCGAGATCCTATGCTCCTTGTGTAGTCTCTAATAATCTAAACAATACATAATGCTACTGATTAGCATACCGTATAACAACACAATTCTACGGTACCCCGTACCATCACTAACAACTCCCGGTTAACCCCCCGTTATTAACTATCAATGTTTGTCGGGCTTTTGGTCTAACTCGAGATTGGAAAAGTGTTACATTACATGCGTAGTTTGCCTTGCATAATAATATACTTATTGTTGGACTTGTTATCGCATGTAACTAATGTATATTTGTAGATTGTATAGTTTGTTTCATTATCGTATGTGTGATCCTTTGTCATGCACTATGCATCTTACCTTAGTATTTATTTTTCTAAGGTTTGTCTCTTTTTTTTAAAATTCAATGTGGTATAATTCATTTGTGAACTTATACTTTTAATTATATGGATTCTCATTATCACATGTACACTCTCTTTACATTAGAATTCCCTATCCAATGTTTATAATTCTTTTTCCTTATCTATTATCATTTTAATTATGATAATTTATATTTATTGAACCTTATCACATTTTCTACACCATTACATATGTTTATTTATATGTGTGTATTATGGAACTATTTATTATATGGTAAGTCTTGTAATCTATATTCATTCTTTTTAATGAATATCTCTTATACTATAAATGTTATAATTCTTATAACATTAAAACCATATTGTAAATTCCATTTAAAAATGTTAATATTTTCGAACAGCACCTATGTTCTTAAATATTTCCAAAATCTTCCACTTAATTAATGTAATGTTACATTATAGTTATATAACATACCTTATGACATTTAAGTCATTAAAACAATTATAACCTATAGTCATATTTGTTTATAAAATACCAAATGGCCCTTAATATTTTCGGCTTTCACCTATAACCACTAAACTTCTATAAAATCACAATTCAATCCCAATTTATAATACATAGTTTTCTAATTCCATTAAAACTATATATTATACATATATCTTTATAAAACCTTATACATAATTCCAAAAATTAAAACTATACCAAAAGGTTATAAACATTATTCTTAACCTTATTTTTCCTCTAAGTCTCGGTTTCCATATATTTGTTACCTATTTATAACAATGTCATAAAATACCATATTATACTTATATAATTCTTATGAACTCCAAATTTAACCAAATAAACTTCTAAAAATTTCTAATAACTTAAGGACCTTACTAAACTCCACATAGCCCCTTAAGTTTCGGTAATTACATTACTACCCCAAGACTTATAAATCTTTTACAATTTAATAAGTATCTTATTATAAGGTAGTATTTTAATTTCTTAAATTTTCTAAATTTGGTCAAAGTCTCCTATATAGTCAACTTTGACTCCTAATACCAAATGGGAACCAATTTTTCGGTAATTACAAATAATAACCTATACTTTTCTATTTTTACAATTTTGACCCAAAACTTTATAAAATGTTATAATTTTTATTAAATTCATTTAAAAACCCTAAATTGTTCTAAATTACGCCCACGGCTTTCTAAATTCTTAATAATTACGAATTGGCCCCAATTTTAATTATAAGCATAAATAAAACTAAATAAGCTTATAAACTTAAAATAAAATGGCCTAATGACATGGCCTTATTACAACCTTGAACTTGCAAAATAAATTACACAATAAATGTCTCAAAATATAGCATATATATTCGGCCTCACTTAGGTTTAATTATTTTTCCACATAATGTCATAATTTGACCATTATGTTAATTAAATCCCTTAAATGACTAGCTTAATTTATCTTAGCCATTTTTTACATTTTTAGGTCAATATGACCTATATTTGTATATTAACTCTCGGCCATATATATATACTTAAAGATTACAAAAATCATAAGTTTAAGGTGTTTATACCTTGATTTATCCTTGTATAGGCTCGGTCACTTGTAGCAAAAATCACCACATGATTTAGACATGTTTAATACACAAAAACAAGATATGGTTACACTCCAAGCTTGAGCTTAACCATAAGGAATAATTGATGTAAGATTTAAGGCAAAAATTACCTTAAAAATGCAAGGGAAGTTCTAGGTATTTTCGACCTGAACCAAACACACCACAAGGTGTTAGATCCACCATATTAACATAGGAAATAGCTAGATCTCGAAATATTACCTTGTTATTAGGTTTTACCTTGGAAAAATGCCTTAAAAGAGAGTATTTCTCTTGGATCTCGGTCACCCTTGCTCCAAATGGCTAACCAACAGATTCCACATGAAAAGGAGAAGAAGATGAGGCTATGACCAAAGTTTCACAGCCAAACTCGAAGGGAATCAAAAGTTATGAGCTTAAAGCACATTTTTACCTTAAAATGTAGATTTGAACAACCTTGGTCCCTCTACTGGTCTCAACCGAGTTTAGCTCTTGTTCTAACCTTAGAACACTGAGAATAAGCCATAGGAATTGTTGAGCCACGAAATTTAGGTGTTGGTAGTGAAGAGATGAAGAAAAAGAGCTAAAAATGACATTAAAACACTTACATTAGGAGCTTAGGAGCTAGGCTTGCCTTCCATGCTCAAGAAAAAACTTTGAGAGCTTGAGAGGAAGGGAGAACTTGGCTGGGAAGGAGAGGATCGGACAAGGAAGGAAGGAGAAGGTGGGAAAGCTTGATTAATTTGAAAAAAGTAAAGTTACTATTGCAAATTGAACATTAGGTAATGATTTGTCTCCAAAATCATTGTATGCTGTCTCATCACTTATTGCAGCCGGCCTCCATGGTCCAAATGAGTCAATTAATTGACCATTGACCATGCTTGGTCAATGTTGACTCATGCGGGCCCCACTTTAGGGTTTTATTAATATTTTAATATTAAATTTGTAAAAATTCGTAAATTTCTGGAATTAAATTCCTAATATGATATAATATGATTAAATATCATATTTAAGGGTAATTATAATTTTTAAGCCCATTAAAAATCAATTTAAAAGGCAATCTCACAAAAACGTGCTTTAAGGAGTTTTAGCGCACATTTTTGTGTCACAGGGTGTTCCTGAGCTTAGTTCTCCTTGAGAATGGTTTTATTGTGTTCCTTGCTTCATTATAATACTTAGGAATCCACTTTGGATCTTATTTGAGGTCATACAACCTTTATGGTGTCTTAAAGCACATTTTTGGCTTTACCGATCTTAAGGCGTGTTTGCCTTGTTAAGATCTTTTAGATTGTTTCCCATAATATTTAGATGTTTAATAATCATCTTAGATCATTAATAGATCATTTAATTATATTTTAAAGGTTAGGGGTATTTCAACTAATGACAGAAGCACTACTTGTAACTTTGCAAGTAATGCCTCTATCACTAAACAAACTACTTATTGTCTTAGTGCTAATTATAGCGGAGTTAGTAAGATAGATAGATGGATCATTGACACGGGAGATTTTGAGCACTTAAGTGGAAGGAAAGATTTTTTCTTTAAGATTGTCAATCTGCAAAATAGTCATGCCGTTGTTCTGCCTGATGGTAGATCACGAGATGTGCAGAAAGTGGGAGAAGTTCATTTAGGGAGCAGTTTTTCCCTTCCAGATGTTCTCCTGGTTCCAAGTTTTCAATATAACTTGTTATCTGTTCACAAGCTTGCACGACATACTGGTTGTAAGATTATTTTTGATGAAAATTGTTGCATCGTACAGGACATGAAATCCAGGACTGAGATAGTAATTGGCACGGTGGACTAGGGTCTGTATTGGCTAGATGCAAAAGCCCTTGGACAGTTTTTTGAAAACAAAGAGAGGTTGGAGTCAGAAGAGCAACAACAGATTTGTTTGGTTTGCAATGTCTCGATAGAGAATAAAATCTTGTATTGGCATCGTCGCTTAGGACATGTTCCTCCTCAAAAACTAGTACATCTAGGGATTCTCGATAACAAGGATATTCCTTTCAATTTCATCTGCGACGCTTGTAATAAGGCAAAGGGACATCGGCCCCCTTTCCCTAATTCTCAAAGTAGTAGTAATGAATGTTTTGATATTGTTCATGTGGATGTTTGGGGTCCATGTTCTCATACCACACATGATGGATTTGACTACTTTCTTAGTCTAGTTGATGACAAAAGCAGATGTCTTTGGGTCAAATTATTAAGGAAGAAATCTGATTCTTTTTCTTACATCAAGGATTTTATTGCCATGATAGAACGACAATTTTTGAAGAAAATTAAGATCTTTAGGTCAGATAATGCATATGAATTGGGTGCTTCAAAGGAGGGAATTCAATTTCTACAATCACAAGGGATCATTCATCAGCGGTCTTGTCCACATACCCCTCAACAGAACGGTATTATGGAAAGAAAACATCGATATATCCTTGAGACAGCTCGCACTCTATATTTTCAGAGTGGGATACCTATAGAGTATTAGGGTGAGGCAATACTATTCACCACTTATGTTATTAATAGACTTCCGTCTAGTGTTTTAGCAGGAAAGACACCTTATTAAGTTTTATACAACAAGAAACCTAAATTTGATTCCTTAAGAATGTTTGGGTGACTAGCTTATGTTGCTGTTGTTAAACCACATAAACAAAAGTTTGAGGAAAGAGCTAGTAAGTATGTCTATCTAGGGCCAAGTTTAGTTAGCAAAGGTCACAAGTTGTTGCGGCTTTAAGACAAAGTCATCATACAAAGTCGTGATGTTAAATTTTAGGGAAAATTACATACCTCACCCATGATGTTTGACGAAATTTCACAATCCACTCACGTGGTTTTAAAAATTACTTTCCCCACCCATGTGGTTTCCCCTGTTTTACATCCAGCAACTTTTCTAATTTTTGTTCAATTCAAAAGATGCTTAAACGTTGTCCGAAGTTGATGAAATTTTACATAGACGATGCTAAAGTGTTATATTTTGGTTTAGTGAGAAATCTAAAGTTTTTTAAGCTTAAATGTGACATGTGGGACCCAATGAACATGTCATATGTTTCATTGGGTCCCATGTGACACATTTAAGCTTAAAAACTACAAATTTGACATAAGATCAAAGTATATCACTTTAGCATCATCCATGTAAAGTTTCATCAATTTTGGACAACGTCTAAGCATCTTTTGAATTGAACCAAAATTAAAAAAGTTGCTGGATGTAAAACGGGGGAAACCACATGGGTGGGGAAAGTAATTTTTGAAACCACGTGGGTGGAATGTGAAATTTCGCCAAACGTCATGGGTGGGGCATGTAATTTTCCCTAAATTTTATGAAAATGTTTTTCCTTTTCAAGGAAAACAGACAGATTCTCAAGATAGTGTATTGTTTCCCACCAACTTGGATTTCATACATCCCGTCAGTGATAACTCTCCAAGACTGTTTGTTTCTACAAATCAAGACAGTTCTCTCTTACCTGATTCTGTAGGATCACCTGTTTCTTCCACTAGACAAAATGTAGTAGAAGCTTAAGACATTAGCAACTCAAACGATATAGTTTCTACAGAAACAACTACATATGTGGACGAAGTTGAACATTCAGGAAATGTGTTTCCTATTGATACAACTATTCCAGAAACATCATCTCTTCGGCGATCTTCAAGGGCTCGCACACAACCATCTCACTTGCGTGATTATCTTGTGGGAAACTCATATGTTCAGTCTCTTGAAAATGAGTTTTTTACAGACCTTTTGACTGATCGGTTGAAAAATAATGAGCAGATTTCAAATAATGTCTTAGCCCTTTGTTCTTTAACATACATATCTGCTGCACCACAACAATATGTCACTAACTCTTCATATAGTTTCAATGTTGCCTCTGCTCAGCCCAAACCTGTCATTTTACCAGAACCCAATTCTTTTACGGAAGCCAACCTTCATCCTGAATGGCGACTTGCCATGCAGCTTGAAATAAACGCCTTGGAGTGTAATCATACTTGGGATATAGTTCCTTTACCAAAAGGAAAGAAGGCGATCAGTCATAAATGGGTTTACAAGGTTAAACTAAAAGCAGATGGTACTTTGGAACGCTACAAGGCCATATTAGTTGTGCGGGGATTCACCCAAAAGTATGGGATATATTACTCTGAAACTTTTTCCCCAGTTGTGAAAATGACCACTATTCGCACATTGCTGGCCGTTGCAATTAAGAGAGGATGGGAGATTCACCAGCTGGACATCAATAATGCGTTTCTTCATGGAGATTTACATGAGTACATTTATATGAAGTTACCAGATGGATTGGACGTGGAAGGCGGGAACATGGTGTGCCATCTCAGACGTTCCCTTTATGGCCTTAAACAAACCTCAAGGCAGTGGTATGCCAAATTGGCTACCTTTCTTCGAAAAAAGGGGTTTGTGAGTTCCTATAACGATTATTCCCTCTTTTCCAAGCATGCTAATAATTCAGTTGTCCACGTTGGAGTCTACGTTGACGATTTATTAATATGTGGTGATAATCCGGATGAAATTCATTGTTTAAAGACAAGCCTAGATGCAGAATTCAAAATTAAAGACCTGGGTGGTCTTTGTTATTTTCTCGGGATGGAGTTTTTGAAAACTTCCAACGGTTTAGTCATTACACAAAGGCAATATTCTAAACAACTCCTTTGTGAATTCAATATTGATAGCAGTAAAGTGGCTGCTAGTCCTCTGGAATCAGGTTTAAAATTACTACCACAAGATAGTCCACCTCTTCAAGACATTGAGCAGTATCGAGGATTAATTGGCAAACTGAATTACTTGACCCACACCAGACCCGACTTATGCTTCAGTGTTCATTATTGAGTCAATTTCTTAATGCTCCTTGTGTGAGTCACTTCGGTGCTGCCTTGCATGTTTTACGCTTTGTAAATGGGACTATTAATACT
This sequence comes from Limonium bicolor, assembly GCA_023374045.1. NCBI lineage: Eukaryota > Viridiplantae > Streptophyta > Magnoliopsida > Caryophyllales > Plumbaginaceae > Limonium > Limonium bicolor. Next base: position 272,504,741 of record CM041777.1, read on the forward strand.
GGAATTCTTCTCAACAATTCTGAATCTCAACAACTTGTTGCATACTGCGACTCAGACTGGGCGTCATGTCCCATATCCAGACGGTTAGTCAGTGACTTTTACATCCAGCTTGGTGGTTCCCTAATTTCCTGGAAATCCAAGAAACAGGCATGTGTTTCTTTATCATCCGTCGAGGCTGAGTATAGAGCCTTACGCAAAGTCACTGCTGAACTTGCTTGGTTAAGTCGTCTTCTTCACGAGTTGGGTGTCACAAACAACATCCCCATTCCAGTCAAATGTGACAATCGCGCTGCTGTTTTCATCGCCCGAAATCCGCTTCTTCATGAAAGAACAAAACACATAGAGATAGACTGTCATTATGTGAGGGATCAACTTCAGAAAGGCCTGATTGAGATCTCTCATATCCCAAGCTCTTTTCAATTGTCCAACATGTTAACCAAAAGCTTAACAGGAAAGCAGTACAAAACCCAGTATCTGCCAATGGGCATTTCTCATTTCTAGTTGTTTATCTCAAGACAAGAATGATTATCATCATTCTCGTCTTGCGGGGGGTGTTACGGTATATAGCTTTTATTAGTTTCCTAGTTTTTAAATTAGTTTCCTTATTAGCTTCCTAGTTTTAATTCCTTTATTATTTTCCTAGTTCTAATTAGTTTCCTTCCTTTAGTTTCTTTAGACTACAACGTTTTGTCTAGTTTTCATTCTTTTATATATACACTCTCTTTCTTCTGTAATAAGAATCCCCTTTTTCATAATGGAAAGTATCGCTAATTCTCTCGAGAACTACTCCTCTCCACTGGGCTCTGTATTCGGTCTCTTTTGTATATCAGTTTACAATCTATTCAAAATTCACACATTAGGCTCTATGTCATCTGAGATTAAAGAAAACTAGAGTCATGCTCGTTAATTAAGATGTGCAGGTGACAATTGAGTTGGATGGCATCACTGTCTCCTCATGAATCAGACTTGTATTGCGGATCTAGCGTCTACCATTGTGCTCTTTTGACGTCAAATATGCAAAGGCCTAATGCTAGCCACAGTTCCGGTTCAGGGATATGTCTATTCGTGTTTAGAACCGATCAGAGGCGGTTCCAAACCTTGTATTCACTTCAGAGCTCAAATCACCGGTTCCAGTTTCGGTTCCACATCGGTTCCAGTTCCACATCATCCAGCGGCTCTTTCATTTGGATAGTTCCATCGGTTTTAGTTCTACGATTTCAAATCCAAAGACAGTTCTAGATAGTTCCAGACGGTTTCGGTTCCAGACCCGAATCCCAAAACCTGTCTTCATATTCACTTCGGCCGCGGTTCCGATTCCGAACCGGTTCGAACCGATTTCGGTTCCGGCAATGGCCAAGCCCTCTTAGTCCTACATTACAATGCTCTAAAGTCTTCAATTTAGGACAAGTTTTGAAGTTTTCAAATTCTATAGTTTTCATTTAATTGTTGGTATCATCATAGCTGTGTTTGCAGCACCACCTACCAAAAAAAATTACAAGACAATTTAGGTACAGCGGGGCGAGGGGTGGGAAGAAAACACATGACGGATTTAGGGGTTTTCTTAGCCGCTCTTAATTTTCTTATTAAACAATTTAATTAAATGATCACCTGCAATTGGAAATTACATAGGAATGCATTTTCACTTCTATTTCGCTTTGAAACCGGACAATATAAATGTACTGGTACATGTCATACCCTACCGGATCCATCGAGACTAGTAGGACTGAGTACACTAGCTAGGCTTTGATCTCATCAGTACTGTCAGCTAAGACTGTTCGGAGCCAGCGAGATAAATTGATCAAAAACGGTGTGTACACAAAGTAGCAAGTAATTGTCCAAGTCACCAACCCCTGCATATGTACTGTGTTAAACAGCTTGTTGACAGACAAAACTATGGCATCTAAACAGGAAAAATGATACGACTTCAGTTTTGTTGCAAGCATATTTTTTTTATAGGAACCAGTGGGTTTGCAATTCAATAATGTAAATGTAATGTACCTGGCCAAATAATTCCACATTTGCATGCGGATAGCACCAAAGATCGAAATACCTGAGTACGTTCAGATACAACCAGAATGAGTGTAGTTAAATTTAAATATCATGGTTAAACCCAAATAGCTAGTCTCAAGAGTTGATTAGATGATGAGTCATAGTCTTTACTTCATAATTGGTATCTCTGCCAATGGGCAGCCAATGCCTATGAGTGAAGCCAGTGCAAAACCCTGCCTTGTTCTATCCAGGAGTACCCATGTCGCCTCTGCTGCTGCAAACAATATGTAAGCTTCTATGTTATCCGGTACTCCAGCTTTGTACATTTCAGCGCTGAGCTCGATGAACATAGCCAACACCCTTTAAATCATGCAATACATTAATCAAAGAGCAAGAGTTTCAGCAAACACAATTAAAGTTCCGTTTTGTATCAAGAGAATGGATTCAATGAAAACATTGAAACAGACTAGACGAACAGGGTCAATTCAATTGTTTACTAATCAACTTACACCAATGAAGTAACAGTCTTAGCAAAACTAGACTTTGCTGGAGTAGGATTCTTATCATCCAGGTAGATTTGAAGAGTCCCAAAAATGGAATAGAACAATCCTAGCAGAACAGGAACCTGTATATAACTCAAGAGTATTACTTTTAAATGAGAGACAGAAATACAAAAACAAGTAGTATTGGAAGGCAGTGAATTGAGAAGACAGAGCAAATAGCATACCCAAATGTTTGTATGAAGTGGGCCAATGTCAATAGACCCGTTGCGATAAGTTACGAGTTCAACTCTAGAATGAAGACCATCAAGCAAGGGACCTATGACGAAGCCTGAGCCAAAGAGGGATAACGAGATCAATGGCCACCTGGATGTGTTCTTCATTCCAGCACAAATCTCTCCACGCCGCCTTCTACTCCGAGTCCAAGGGCTGCTGCTTTGACGGGTTGCGCTCGTCGTATAGGTGCACCCAGTCGTAGAGAGCGAATTTCTTCCATAATCGAGATGATGGGTAGGTTTACTACAAAGACCCAAAGATGATGTAATTGCAATGTGTGATTGCATCTATCTTTGCTTGCTAGTCACATTGGTGAGGAGAGGGTGAGATCGAGGAATTTTCAACTCCAGATAGCTGTATGTATTCTTGTGAGTAAGGTTAAACCGACGCAGATCGGCACGTGTACTCTTGAGCACACGTGGCATGCTTGCATAGCCATCCAAACGTGATAAGGAGTATAGCCGGCCGGTTCATCACAAATGGTAAGAAATTGGGTCGGTGGTCATCCAAAAGAAATTGGAACCGGTTGGAATCGATCCGGAACCCATTCGAAACTGGAATCGTCACCACACGAAACGGATATGAATACAGTTCTGAAGATTTTGTTACCGAACCGGTGCTCATTAACAGAGCGTTGCATACTCTGTGCCACTTGCCTAATTTAGTACGCGTTTATGCTGGTACAAACAATTAACCATATCCTATTACTAACCGGTTGTCTACTACTTTCCGCCTCTTTTCCTTCGCCCATTTCAGTCGCATAGCCAGAGAAATTATCATTGCTTACTTCCCTAGCTACGTAATAGAAAGAGAGATTTGATCTGATAATCATCGTTCATCACATGAATGGATACTACTTTCATTTATATCCTCTGTTTCCTACTTTCATGGGCGTCTCTTCATCACTTCTTGGCATACCTTTCCCGGAGATACAAATCTCTTCCGCCAGGCCCTACTCCTCTCCCTATCGTCGGCAACCTCTTCAGCCTCGGGGCTAAACCCCACCTATCTCTAACACGTCTGGCCAAAATTCACGGCCCGGTTATGTGCCTTGAGCTTGGTAGCTTAAGAACTGTTGTCATCTCCTCTCCCTCCGCAGCCAAGGAGATCTTGCAGACTCACGATGCATCCTTCTCCGACAGGACCATTCCTGATGCTGTCCGAGCTCTTCGTCATGTTGAATTCTCGATGATTTGGCTCCCACCTCATGCTAGATGGAGATTCATGAGAAAGATTGCTAGCTCTCATGTTTTCACCACCAGTCGCTTGGACGCCAGATCAAGTCTACGGAAAGAAAAGATATCTGAGCTCTTATCCCACGTGGGTGATTGCTGCCAGGCAGGTGTGGCGGTAGATGTGGCCCAGGTCGCATTCAATACGGCATTGAATCTGCTTTCGAGCACCTTCTTTTCAGTAGATATCGTCGCTGTTGGTCGCACCCGTGGGATAGATGTTGATGGTATGAGTGTTGACGGGAAGGAGTTTAAGGAGTTGCTATGGAAGATTTCGATGGTGGCTGGGAAGCCCAACATCTCTGATTTCTTTCCGATTGTCAAAAGGTTTGATATCCAGGGGTTAAGGGGGAGGATGGGTGTTTATACTAACAAATGGTTGGATCTTTTTCATGTTATTATTAATAAAAGGCTGCAGCAGCGGGCTGAGAATAATATTGCATGCGAAACCGATTGCACCAGCAGCAGCAGCTCCGGTGATGTGCTGGATGCTTTGCTCAAGATCAGTGAAGAAAACTCCGAGGGTTTTACTCTGGAATTCATTTCACATTTGTTGATGGTAACTATTGTAATATATTCAATTCTGAATTATACAAATATATATATTCCTTGGTTAATTTGATAAGTCCAATATTTTATAAAGATGTCATTCTTATTCTTGGTTAATAAATATAAATATTGTTTCTTAAAGGACTTGTTTGGTGCGGGAACAGAGACAACCTCCAGCACATTAGCATGGGCAATGGCGGAGCTTATTCGTAACCCAACCAAGATGAAAAAAGCTCAACAAGAGCTTCAAGAGGTAGTTGGAAGTGGCAACACAGTCATGGAAGAGGATATTTCAAAGCTTTCTTATTTGCAGGCTGTAGTCAAGGAAACTTTCAGGTTGCATCCAACCGTTCCCTTCCTAGTGCCTAGAAAAGCAATGACCGATATCAAAATATGTGGCTACTTAGTCCCTAAAGACTCACAAGTGCTTATCAACGTTTGGGCAATCGGCAAGGATACTACCATTTGGGAAGATGCCAACATTTTTAAGCCAGAAAGATTCCTGGAATCAAAAAACATCGATGTTAAGGGTCAAGATTTTGAGCTTACCCCATTTGGTGGAGGACGGAGAATATGCCCAGGTATGCCATTGGTTTTGAGGATGCTTCCTATGATGTTAGCCTCTCTTGTTCATTCTTTTGATTGGAAGATTGAAGATGGAGTTGCACCAGAGACCATAAATATGGACGAGCAGTTCGCGTTTACCTTGGGGAAAGCTCAACCTCTCAGGATTATCCCAATTCCAAAAATTCGAGGTTGATCTCCACCAAATCTTGTATTTGAACCGTAAGACTCATACATAATGCAAAATCTGTTGAATTTAGATGCCCAGATAGAAGAGATATATTTGGATTGTTGAAGGGATGGTTTATTCATTTGAGTTACATACCTATTTATAGTAAACTAAGCATGCAACACTCTACTCACACGTTTATCTTCTACACTAACTTATTTCAACTATATGGTAGGCTGCTTATTCAACAATAGCAACTGGACGGTGTCTCATCCTACCTACTACTTCTAGAAGTTGGTAAAGAGTTGTTGTTATATGGGCAAGCTCCTCATCGTCCCTGTATAGAGTGCATCAACGTCCCACAAGACAGGCTCCTTTTCATCTACTATAAAGAGTGCATCAACATCCTCGAGGGCAAGCCTCTTTTTCTACACATGAGAGGGCATAAACGTCCCATTCATCTTCATTCCTTGAAGTAGCAACATTGTTCTCTATCCTCTTCTTCCTTGACCAACAATCTTTTGCCATATGACCTTTCTTGTTACAGTTGTAACACTTTCCTTCAAACTTTTGACTATTATCATAGTCGTTCCAATCAGCTCTAGCTTTTGTTCGATCACTCCACTTGCCTTGATGACTCCTCTCTTCGTGGCTATTCTGTCAGGATTCATCTTCAACTCTCTGTTTGGAATTCCACTTGTCTTTCTTAGTATAGAGTGCCTCTTCCTCTGTCTTCAACGAGACTCCTCTCATTTGCTTAGCCAACGCTTCTTGACTAGCTAGCAAGTTTTCGAATTCCACAAGTGATGGTTGTACTTGCCAACCTTGTATAGCAGCAATAAAGCTCCTGAATTCAGGTCTCAAACCATGAATGATGATTCTTTTCATCCTGGTATCACCAATTCGAGCTTCCGGATCCAACTTAGAAATTTCTCGGCATAACAACTTCACTTTGTGAAAGTACTGCGCAACCGTCATACCATTTTGCGCAACTGACAACAATTCACTTTCTCAGAGTTACAGCTTTGTGTCATTCTTTTTCGAGAACAACTTGGCAAGTGTGTCCCAAGCTTCTTTAGGAGTTTTTGCATCTCGAATGTGTTCGAGAATTTCTTCTTCAATAGTGAGATTAATCTTCCATTTCCGCAGCTCGTCTTCTTCCCTTGGCGGTTTTATTTCGGTGCCATTAACAACCTCCCACAAATCTTGTCCTTACATATATAACATTATGCAGGTAGACCAAGAATTATAATTATTGTTGCAAAGCTTTTTAATTCCACCACTCACTTGAAAATCAGCCATAATTTAATTTGTGCTCAAATATTCCTCCACTTTTTTTTAAGTCTTTGCTATTTTCTTACTCTCTCACCAAATCAGCTCTCTCTCTCTTTTTCTTTTTTTACGTGACTTTGGACAAAAAAAAACGGATGAGAGTAATCAATGCACGGATTCGAGTAAATCAGGCACCCGTTTTTTTTTTCTCTTGTCACTCACTAGGCTCTACGTGAAAAAGTGGTAGTAGGTACTTGAGATTTGACTTTTTTTTTATTCTTGGACGTCACTTACCAGTCACCCACAATAGAGCCTTCTTGTTCTCCTCTACTTTCTCTCGACTATGTCTATTTTTTTAATTTCCCCTTTCAATCTAGCCTCTCTTCTTCGTCTTTACTCCACCGATTCTTGTTTCTCTCTCTCTCACTCACTCTTCTCTTCTCAATCATTTTCTGATGGCTCTCTTTTTTTGCTTCTCTTTTTTTTATTCTTCCTTCTCATCTAGCCCTTGTTAGCTTAATTCCCCCAACGAGAGAGAATGCAGTAAACGACTTGGAAGATGATGAAGTGAATTCCAGTTCATTTCTGTGAAAATTGAGTATCATCAAAGTTTAAGTGAGATAGAACGCGCTTGCACTGCCCTCCCACTAATTTCATTTTTTCTTTGGGCTGCTCATTTCATGGAGCCATCCTCTCTTATTTCCTCTGGAAACCTAAAATCTGCGCATTTATTCCTCTATCTCATCCCTTGTGTGAGACGAGAGTCAACTTCTTTCTGCCGCCCTCCTCCTCTAGTGGTTTTGCATGCAATCGATGGCTTTGGAGTTCCGAGACGCGGAGAATTTCTCCTCCCTGAGATCTCTTACTACATCCCATCTCCAACAGTGGTCGTCACTCCCTTCTCCTCCTTGGCGAAAAGTAATGGTAGCGTCGGTAGGGGGAAGATCAGCCAAGCGACTTTGGAGGATTATCCTCATGTCAGAAGCATTTATGCCGGTGGTTGGGTAGAGGATCTCACCCAGGGATCTGGCCTGCAAGACGTAATGTCTCCTAATATCCTTCTTGTTCCTCCTGATAGTCTAATTAGTGCTTTAGAAAATTTAAATTTGGAAGTATTAGGAAGTAGAAGAAGCAAACTCTCTAAAATCCTTCCAATTTCGCCGAACTCCAAAAAATTGATCCACAAAATACCTCCCGTTCTTGCTTCAGCCCCTCCAATGGATTCCATTATTGCTAACTGTTCTAGGATGCAATTACACCCTGCCGAAATGGCTGTCATTGAAGTCGAAGCGCAGCCGATTACCCCCCTTCATTTCGATACTAAAAAAGCGGTTGTTGGGAAAATTTGGAGCCCTAATCGTGTGCACCCCAAACTCCTCCAAAAGATTCTCAACCAGATGTGGCGTACTCGTTCTAATTTCAGAGTCCTCGAGATAGATTATAACCGATTTACCATCCAATTTGAGGCGGAAAGGGATGTCTGCTTTGTTCTTGGAAACGGACCTTGGCATTTTCAAAATAGGCTGTTTGCTCTCATGCCGATTAATCCTGACATCAATCTGGTCGAGCATAATCCTCAGGTAATCAGTATTTGGGTAGGAATTTCCAAACTTCCTTTAGGATGCTTCAATAGGCACTATGCTTCCTTACTGGGCAACAAGATTGGCAGATTTGTTGAGTGTCACGACCGAATCAATCCTCTGGCTTCTAACATTCTAAGAATAAAGGTGGAAATCAAAATTGAGGATCCCTTATGTCGCCTTCTATTATCAAGGCTAGTAATGGTAATCGGGTGTGTAGGGTGTCGTACGAAAACCTTCCGAGTTTTTGCTACAGGTGTGGTAGGCTTACTCATATTGTGTCGGAGTGCCTCTTTATCAACCCTATTCCTCACAGTTCAGACAAATTTGGTCCTTGGATTAGAGCGAATTTGCGGGAGTTATGTCGGATTCTACTGACTCCTTTTTGTTGAATCAATGGAAAAATGAAGGTTTATTGGATAGTCTTACTGTTATGGCTTCTCAACCAATCCCTCTTCCGAATCAAAATTCCTTGAGGTGAATGTAGACCTTACTCTCGCCACTATCCCAAGTAACACTCTTCCTACCTCTGCCAATCCTAATTTGTCCTCTGCGTTGGGTAGACCCATTTTACCTTCTCCTCAAGTTTCTCAAATGCCTTTCATGCCCACTACTAAATCTCCTAACTTCAACATTGACATCCCAATTATCTCTTATAATGGGGCTATCTCTTCGAGTCAGGCTAATGTTAACCCCTTGGAGGATGTGACTCCCCTGGACTTTACTTCCCCTTTGGTGCCTATTCCCTCTCAATCTGCTAGTTCAAACAATATCTCCTCTTCCCCTGGTGGGATCTTCCCTAGCCAGAAGCCTCAACAGTACAAGAAATCTATCAATGATATTGACTGGGACTCAGCGGTTTCTACCTTTAATGCTGAGTTTAATAGCAAGCAGAAAAGGGTTGAGTTTCGAAGTGAAGGAGTAAGCTCTGAGTTGAACAAGATTCTGTTAAAATGAGGCGAAGCTGCCCAAGAACACTCCCACCTCTCAACAGAGTCACAATTCTCTGGTTCTGTGTAAGAACTCTAGCTCAGGAAAAGGAAAAGAGAAGATCTTTCCTGAGTCTGCTCTCAGTCTAAACTACCCGGACAAATTCAAAAATAAGAAGCGGAAAACAGCTAACCTCATACCTCTGATGATAAATTCTTCCTCAATGAGGGAAGAAATGGAGGAGTCTGATTACTACTGTTGGCTCCGTAAGATGGCAGACCCTGCTAGGAGCAGGCTGCCAGCCCAAATGAGTTGCCTCTCGCTTAACTGCCGGGGGTTGGGTCGCCCCTGGGCAGTTGCTTGGGTTTCGAGGCTATTGAACAAGCATAAACCGAGCTGGTATTTCTGATGGAGACCCATAGGAGCAAGGATCAGATGGATAAAATTTTGAGGAAGTGGGATGACTATGCTAGCTTTCCAGTTGCTAGTTGCGGCAGAAGTGGAGGGCTTGTTTTGATGTGGCTTAAACAAGTGAAAGTCAACCTGATTAACTCTTCCAATCATCATATTGCAGCCGAGGTTCTAATCTCAGGTATGGATAAATTTCACTTTACTGGGTTTTATGGGTGGTCTGATTGGAGAGTGAAAGAATTTTCTTGGAAACTGTTAAGAAAGCTTAGGGATCAAGTGAGAGACCCCTGGTTAGTTGTAGGAGATTTAATCAGATATGTTTTGAGAGTGAAAAAATGGAGGAAAATTAAGAGGGGAGAAAGAAATGCTCCCTTTTAGAGAAGCTATTGATTACTCTGGTTTGTCTGATATGGGCTTTAGTGGGTATCGTTTTACTTATACTAATCTGCAATGTGAACCTTTCCATAGTGAAAGTAGATTAGATAGGGCCTTGTGTTCCTCGGATTTCTGGACCTCCTTTCCTTCTAGTTCAGTTTTACATCTTCCTAAACTTCATTCTGACCATTGTCCAATTCTAGTCAAACTAGTAGGCAATCACAAAAAACCTGGTAGAATGTTTAGGTTTGAGAATGTGTGGTTGGAGGAAAAAAAGTGTAAAGAGATTGTTTCTTCCATCTGGGGAGAGGATGATCTTAATCTGATTGAGAATATCAATAAATGTAGAAAGAAACTTATGGAGTGGAATGGGTGGAATATTCATAAGATCTCCTTCAAAATTAGAAACAAGAATAAGGAGTTATAGGAGTTAAGGAGGGGGATTCAAAATGTGTGGGCTGTTTCGAATTGTAAAAGGATTCTCTTAGAGAACCAATCCTCCTGCAAAATGAAAGAGAATGTTGGTGGAGACAAAGAGCTAGAGACAGTTGGGTTAGGGAGGGTGATAAAAACACCAGTTACTTCCATGGGAAAGCATCCAATAACCGTAGGAAGAAAGATATTTTGAGCCTCGAAGACTCTAATGGTGTTCTAAAATCGGATTGGAGGGATCTGGACTTGATTTCTAAGGAATTCTTTCAAAACCTGTTCTCCTCCTCAGCTCCTTCTAATGTGCACCAATTTTCTAAGCCTATCTCTAATATCCTTCTTCAAGAACATATTGATCTTCTCAAGGATCCTTATACTTCTCTTGAAATCCTTAAAGCTATAAAAACAATTGGGCGCTAACAAAACACCGGGGCCTGATGGGTTTAATGGAGCTTTCTACAAAAAATTCTGGCCTTTCCTTGGTCCCCAAGTGACAGCTGCAGTGATTAAAATCCTAAATGGTGACCCTGTCCCTACTTCTCTAAATGACTACTACATTGCCCTCATCCCAAAAGTTCCTGGAGCTAATTCTCTCATAACTTCAGGCCGATAGCCTTGTGTAATTTTGTTTACAAGATTGTCACTAAAGTCCTTGCCAATCGTATCCAAAACATCCTTCATTATTTCTCAGAATCAGTCAGGTTTTGTTAAGAATAGGCTGATCACAGACAATGTGATTCTAGCAGGAGAACTCCATCATTATAGCTAGATCCAAAGCTAAGAAAAGAGGCATGTTCTCTTGCAAGATTGATCTCAGCAAAGCTTATGACAGACTTGAGTGGGGTTTCATAAACAACACAATTAAGGAAATGGGTTTTCCTGATCAGTGGAGGATCCCGGTTATGAATTGTATCACTTCACCTAGAGGTGCGGTTATTATCAATGGTTCTCCTGGGCAGTGGTTCAAGCAGGAAAAAGGGTTGAGGCAAGGAGATCCCCTATCCCCTTTTCTTTTCATTTTAGCTCAAGAATCTTTTTCCCGTTTTCTTAATGAAGCTTCTGAAAAGAGAGTCTACTCTGGTATAAAACTTGCTAGTTCCTGTTCCCCTATTTCTCATTTAGCATTTGCTGATGACATCATTTTTTATGGTCAAGCCACTCAAAAAAATGCCCAGTTTCTGGCCAATTCTCTTGATGAGTTCATGACAATATCAGGTCATAATATAAATTACCAGAAGTCTGATATTGTGTTTAGTCCAAAAATGTCCCAGGAATCCAAAGATTCTATTTCCAGTATTCTCAGAGTAACTCAAGTTCCCTTTTTCACCAAATACCTGGGTCTACCTATAAAAATTGGGAGAAACAGAAATGAAACTTTCAAATTCCTCTTGGATAATCTTAGGAAAAGAGTTTCAGGTTGGAAAAAGCCGATGTCTCAGGCGGCTAGATCTGTTTTAGTCAAAAGTGTTCTGCAAGCTCTTCCGAACTTCACCATGTCTCTTTTCAAACTCCCAAAAAATGTCACCACAAAAATGAATTCTATTTTTTGCCAACTTCTGGTGGGGTGGAAATGATAATAGGAATCATATGGTGTGGAAGAAATGGCAGGACATCTGTAAGCACTCAGAGGATGGAGGACTAGGATTTAGAAGCTCTGAGGCTTTTAATGAGGCTTTGCTTGCTAAACAAGCCTGGAGAATCATCAGATTCCCTGATTCTCTTGTTAGTACCAATTTGAAGGCCCTTTATTTTCCTAAAAACGACCTATTTTCAGCCACAAGTAAAAGTCGAGATAGCCCAATTTGGAGATCGATACTATGTGGGATTAGGACTATTAGTAGAGGTGCTGCTATCAGAGTAGGAAATGGGAAGATGACCAACATCAGAGACCATCCTTGGCTCTCCAGCTCCCTCCCGGTTAAAATTGTTGTTACCAGTTCGATTAGTCACAATCTTGTTTATGTTAATTAGCTGATGAAGCCCAACTCTGATGAATGTAATAAGGATCTGATCTTGAATGAGTTCTCCCTTATTGATCAAGACCGCATTTTAAGTTCTACTTTTAATCATAACTCAATGGATGAGTGGTTTTGGACTGGGTCTGCCTCGGGAGAATACACTGTAAAATCTGGTTATTACATGCTTAACAGAGATCTTCTACCAGCTTCTTCGTCTTCTTCACCGGCAAACCCTATCTTGAGATTACATGCTAGTCTTGTGCCTCTAAGAGCAAAGCTTTTATGCTGGAAATTTCTCAATAAGATTACTCCCTGTTTGGCCAACATAGCTAGAAGAGTGGGAGGAACAGATAAATGTTTTCTCTGTGGAAAGAAGGACACAGACTACTATTGTACTTTCCTTTTTTGGGCCACTAAGGATTATTGGAGTACAGTTGTTCTAACTAGCCAACTTCCTGATGAAGAGGAAGGGGCTATACAGGAGTGGTTTTTTGAGAATAGTAGGAAGTGGTCAAGAAAGAAGTTAGTAGAGATAGTTAATACAATTTGGGCTATCTATGATGCTAAAAATAGAGTTAGACACAGCCTTGATTTGTCAATATCGGAGTGTATTGATTCTAATCTTGCTTTCATCAAAGTTTATCAAGATCTTCAAAAAAATAAGAAGCTCCATGAGTTCTTGATTGTCCTCCGCAACAACAAGTGCAATATGAAGATTGTTTAGTAAATCATTGCTTCAGGAAAAGTGGTGTACATGATTTGTAGTGGTGTTCTAATATCTCATTCTGGGATTTTGACCATGATTATAACAGGAAAGTACAAGGCTGCAGAGATCAAGTCCAAGCTGAGTTAAAAACCATTGCTTTCGGTGTTGAAGAAGCTCGCAACAGAGGCATTACTAATCTGGTGATGAAGGTCAATCAGATGGAAACTTTGAAGTTGATTGAGAATCTCATGAGAAGTCAACAACAAATTGAAGTGGAATTAATGGAACTGTCTAATGGGATCAAATCCTTTTGTAATTTTAGATTGATGTTTTGTAAGCAGAGTAGTTATTCTGCTGTTTTAGCTTGTGGTCTTTTTAACAATACAAACTTGTGGAAAAAGTGGGAGACTTCTAATGTGTCTAAGTATTTCCTTCAAGCAATTACTATGGAAGGAAGTGGATGTAATCTAGACAGTGGCTAAATGCCCTTTTGTGTAATATATGGTTAAGTAACATTTTCATAAAAAAAAAAAGTGAATTCCAGTTCTTCTCGCAATGAAGGTTTGTTGGAGTTTTGAAGGTTATGGTTAGATTTTACAACTCACTGGCAGTGATATAAATTGTGCTGGCTCTGATACCAAATGTTGAATTTAGATGCCCAGGATAGAAGAGATATGTTTGGATTGTTGAGGGGATGGTTCATTCATTTGAGTTACATACCTATTTATAGTAAACTAAGCATGCAACTACAACACTCTACTCACACGTTTATCTTCTGCACTAACTTATTTCAACTATGATAGACTGCTTATTCAACAATAGCAACTGGACGGTGCCTCCTACCTACTACTTCTAGAAGTTGGTGTTGATTGTTTAACAAATCTTGTAGTTACTTTAGTGTATGTGTATCATATATAAATGTAGTAAATTAGTTTGAGTTTAGCGTCTTGATCTGTTTACCAAATAGGTTTCTGTTTCTGTATATATTCGGTTGGAGGTTGGTATGTACCAAATTAAGCATATCATGAGTGAAAGAGATGTTACTAATTATATCTCTTACTTCATTCCCTTATTTCGTTTCATTAACATAAAACATCTATCTTGTATATATTAGCTCCGGTAATTGCTTTTCAAATGGATATATGATGCAAATACCACTGTAGTTAGACACACGTGTTGATAATTCTGGACTATTCTAAAGCTAAATGTATCATTTGGATTTTTTTTTTGATAATTGGCTGGAGAACCAGCTAATAAGGCAATACTGAGGTTCATACGAACCTTTCTCGTCAAAAGGGTACATTTCAAAAGAAATTAGGAACAACAACAAGGTAGACAAAGTAAAAAGAACAAGACTAAAGGGTTCTTCTGATCCCCATACGATCGATTGAAAGTTTTGTTAGCCACTTAATCCCAGTGGTTGTAACCCTTGAAATTAGCCCTTGACTAGAGTTGAAGGGCGCTTTGGGGATTCACCAAGCTTAGAGATATGGAATTCATTTGCTTGTGGTGTCTCAAAAATAGGTCTGTGAGTTCAGCAGGACTTTGTCTGGGATCATAAGTTTGCCCATATCATTTGGATTTATTAACTCTTTTTAGATGTTATGGAAAAAAACTATTATTTTATTATATAATGAACTATTCAGATTCTTTAACATTATATCTCCTTTTTTACTTAATGAAAATATTATAATATTTATTTATTTTAATTAATGCTACAAGATTATAGTCAATAGAATTGATTACAAGAGAATTAGGGTGACATACATCACGGTAACATTTTTTATTTTTTATCTACAAAGGTAGAATCCACGTCATTATGGATACCTAAAAAACTATCAACAAACGTGACCTTATAGTATTGTACTCGCTAATTGGTGTTTTTTTAAACACTATCCATTCATTAAGTTATAATTACGAACTAGATAACAACTAAAGTGCCCAAGCATGTTACAACCTCACTCAATAAGTCCGTAACAATGGCAGGATTTATGAGCAACCTTTGCGATAGTAGCGGGACAGAAAGTCAACCGTTCTAAGACCAACTACAATTAATTAATTATAAAATCATTGATTCATTTTATCTAAATATAAGATTCTCGTTATCAAAACATTTTTGTGATGCACCTTGTTTTGAAGAGTACGAATAATGATAGACAATGGTATACTTTTATTTATTTTTACACTTATATTTTGTAAGTTATAATACTTTAAATTTTTCTGTTTCACTCTCCAAACAAGTACATACGAAGAAATCTATTTCGAATTTATTTTTGTATTTCTCCAATTTGGATGTTCCCAATTAATATGCATATTAATTGGAAGGTGGCATTGAAACCAAATTAGAAGGTGGAGATAGCTCCAAGTCACCAAACTATAATATAATTAAGGAAAATTTCATCAAAATCCCTAAGGTCTAAGCAAATTGTATAAAATATCATGAGAATTGTAACTTACTATTAAATACTCATGAGATTTTATTTTCATTATGGGATACCTATTGGTTCAATCTAAAATATTGTAATTTTCATATTCCTATTCTACCTCTTCCAGTAATATGCCCCTTCAATAACCTCAGCAATATATGATTAAAAGTTTTATTTTAAAATGTGTAAACTTAAACAAAATACACAAAAAGTAACTAAAGATAAAAT
>CM041777.1:272520834-272601486 GCA_023374045.1 Limonium bicolor
AGGTAGGTACTCGCGTGTCAGCTACGCTCTTCAGCCAATTCGGCTCTCTAGGTGCGGGTACGGGTGGGACTACCGGTGGTGCAGGTGGTGCTCCGATATGGATACCTCCCATCTGGGCTAGCTGAGCAAAGACGGCAGCTACCGTCTCAGCCACGCCCACGGCTGGGGCCTCCGGAGGGCCTGCTCCAGGCCCGCCGCCTCTTCCACCACCTCCTCTACCTGCTGATCGCCTCCCGGAAGACATCTGAAGAATTCAAAACCAAGGTCAGCTCTTGGTATAAATACCGTACTTTCCTTACCATATCTTAACTCAAATCATTTACACTATCTCTTGGTACTGGTGTGTAGATAACCTAGGCTCACGGTACTTAAAACTATCTCTTGTAATCAGAGCGGTACTCCGCTCTGATACCACTTTTGTAACACCCCTACTAAACCGGTTCCTAGTAATCCTATAGAAGTCGCGCACAATAATATCTCGCAGCGGTAAATAATAAACTATCGCCCTACTGGTGTCACTGTTATCACTCGCCCATACGGGTGATAACGATTTACCTGATAATCAACTTGCGAAACGTATTCCCGCAGTGACCACAAGAGATAGATAGTAGAACTTAAACAACTTAAAACAAATCTAACATCAACAATTATTACAGACCGTGAGCATCTAAACCAAATACACCTCGGTTAAACAACCCGAGTCCAAAACAACCTGAGTATCACACCGTACCAAGTCTAAACCAACTGTAATATCACAATGGTCACGTCTCGCTGCAACCCACCAGCTAATCACCTGAAATAAAGATGGTTTGTGGTATGGAATCAGCCCCTGCTGAGTATGTCATCACATGCCCCGTCATGCCCCCAAAGACCCCTCAATTATTTGGTCGAGAGCATGAGGTTTATTACATGCAATACCATTTTAATATATAAACTGTAAAATAAACAACAGTAATCCATACAACAACACAACCATCAACACACATAATATACCACAAGTATAACCAATGAACAATAAGCGAAACAACGAGAGTAACAATAAGTATTAATTCTCGTCCATGGTGTAGAAGCCAATATTGCTCGCCACTGTATAATTCTCAAATGTATTATTGTTCAGTTATACCTAGTGACATTGTCTCATTAAAACGACATGTCTCTAGTTACCCATATATTATGGCGGGTCACCCACGGCAGTAGCCACTCCAACGGTAGAGTCTCCGACCAACGAGCCATTCTAGCTCACGGGAAATTTTCTTGATACTTGCGGACCCGTACGCGGACATCCTGGTATCGTTTTTGTGATCACAGCGCGCACCAAGAGCCACATCCTCTTGGCTTTACTTCCATTCATTAATTACTTAATTATACCATCGCATCGCATTACCAAATTTTCTAACACAGCAGACCAAGATCATTAGTCCAATCCGGAGTCTGTAAACTCGGGATCCAGTGTTAGATACGAGAGCGGCGTATAGAAAGGCCAATGCTCCGTATGAAAGTCTTGGATAATATAATGTATTATTATCCTAGTGCTACAACGTTTTTCTGACGTTCCTTATTTTCGTATAAGATAGCACCATAGCCGCTAGTTCGTTTTATATATAGGTTCTTATATATGAACCAATACTGTTAACTCAACAACAGTAAATAATGAGCAGCTATAAATACACAATTCATGCATATTAATTATCACATTCAGACAAACAATCTTATCACAGATCACACAGAAGTCTGAACTGAGGAAGCCCTCAGAGACAATCAGAGACACATAACAACATACCGTTCACCCCGATGTATTACGGTGGAGTATGAATCAGCGAGATCCTATGCTCCTTGTGTAGTCTCTAATAATCTAAACAATACATAATGCTACTGATTAGCATACCGTATAACAACACAATTCTACGGTACCCCGTACCATCACTAACAACTCCCGGTTAACCCCCCGTTATTAACTATCAATGTTTGTCGGGCTTTTGGTCTAACTCGAGATTGGAAAAGTGTTACATTACATGCGTAGTTTGCCTTGCATAATAATATACTTATTGTTGGACTTGTTATCGCATGTAACTAATGTATATTTGTAGATTGTATAGTTTGTTTCATTATCGTATGTGTGATCCTTTGTCATGCACTATGCATCTTACCTTAGTATTTATTTTTCTAAGGTTTGTCTCTTTTTTTTAAAATTCAATGTGGTATAATTCATTTGTGAACTTATACTTTTAATTATATGGATTCTCATTATCACATGTACACTCTCTTTACATTAGAATTCCCTATCCAATGTTTATAATTCTTTTTCCTTATCTATTATCATTTTAATTATGATAATTTATATTTATTGAACCTTATCACATTTTCTACACCATTACATATGTTTATTTATATGTGTGTATTATGGAACTATTTATTATATGGTAAGTCTTGTAATCTATATTCATTCTTTTTAATGAATATCTCTTATACTATAAATGTTATAATTCTTATAACATTAAAACCATATTGTAAATTCCATTTAAAAATGTTAATATTTTCGAACAGCACCTATGTTCTTAAATATTTCCAAAATCTTCCACTTAATTAATGTAATGTTACATTATAGTTATATAACATACCTTATGACATTTAAGTCATTAAAACAATTATAACCTATAGTCATATTTGTTTATAAAATACCAAATGGCCCTTAATATTTTCGGCTTTCACCTATAACCACTAAACTTCTATAAAATCACAATTCAATCCCAATTTATAATACATAGTTTTCTAATTCCATTAAAACTATATATTATACATATATCTTTATAAAACCTTATACATAATTCCAAAAATTAAAACTATACCAAAAGGTTATAAACATTATTCTTAACCTTATTTTTCCTCTAAGTCTCGGTTTCCATATATTTGTTACCTATTTATAACAATGTCATAAAATACCATATTATACTTATATAATTCTTATGAACTCCAAATTTAACCAAATAAACTTCTAAAAATTTCTAATAACTTAAGGACCTTACTAAACTCCACATAGCCCCTTAAGTTTCGGTAATTACATTACTACCCCAAGACTTATAAATCTTTTACAATTTAATAAGTATCTTATTATAAGGTAGTATTTTAATTTCTTAAATTTTCTAAATTTGGTCAAAGTCTCCTATATAGTCAACTTTGACTCCTAATACCAAATGGGAACCAATTTTTCGGTAATTACAAATAATAACCTATACTTTTCTATTTTTACAATTTTGACCCAAAACTTTATAAAATGTTATAATTTTTATTAAATTCATTTAAAAACCCTAAATTGTTCTAAATTACGCCCACGGCTTTCTAAATTCTTAATAATTACGAATTGGCCCCAATTTTAATTATAAGCATAAATAAAACTAAATAAGCTTATAAACTTAAAATAAAATGGCCTAATGACATGGCCTTATTACAACCTTGAACTTGCAAAATAAATTACACAATAAATGTCTCAAAATATAGCATATATATTCGGCCTCACTTAGGTTTAATTATTTTTCCACATAATGTCATAATTTGACCATTATGTTAATTAAATCCCTTAAATGACTAGCTTAATTTATCTTAGCCATTTTTTACATTTTTAGGTCAATATGACCTATATTTGTATATTAACTCTCGGCCATATATATATACTTAAAGATTACAAAAATCATAAGTTTAAGGTGTTTATACCTTGATTTATCCTTGTATAGGCTCGGTCACTTGTAGCAAAAATCACCACATGATTTAGACATGTTTAATACACAAAAACAAGATATGGTTACACTCCAAGCTTGAGCTTAACCATAAGGAATAATTGATGTAAGATTTAAGGCAAAAATTACCTTAAAAATGCAAGGGAAGTTCTAGGTATTTTCGACCTGAACCAAACACACCACAAGGTGTTAGATCCACCATATTAACATAGGAAATAGCTAGATCTCGAAATATTACCTTGTTATTAGGTTTTACCTTGGAAAAATGCCTTAAAAGAGAGTATTTCTCTTGGATCTCGGTCACCCTTGCTCCAAATGGCTAACCAACAGATTCCACATGAAAAGGAGAAGAAGATGAGGCTATGACCAAAGTTTCACAGCCAAACTCGAAGGGAATCAAAAGTTATGAGCTTAAAGCACATTTTTACCTTAAAATGTAGATTTGAACAACCTTGGTCCCTCTACTGGTCTCAACCGAGTTTAGCTCTTGTTCTAACCTTAGAACACTGAGAATAAGCCATAGGAATTGTTGAGCCACGAAATTTAGGTGTTGGTAGTGAAGAGATGAAGAAAAAGAGCTAAAAATGACATTAAAACACTTACATTAGGAGCTTAGGAGCTAGGCTTGCCTTCCATGCTCAAGAAAAAACTTTGAGAGCTTGAGAGGAAGGGAGAACTTGGCTGGGAAGGAGAGGATCGGACAAGGAAGGAAGGAGAAGGTGGGAAAGCTTGATTAATTTGAAAAAAGTAAAGTTACTATTGCAAATTGAACATTAGGTAATGATTTGTCTCCAAAATCATTGTATGCTGTCTCATCACTTATTGCAGCCGGCCTCCATGGTCCAAATGAGTCAATTAATTGACCATTGACCATGCTTGGTCAATGTTGACTCATGCGGGCCCCACTTTAGGGTTTTATTAATATTTTAATATTAAATTTGTAAAAATTCGTAAATTTCTGGAATTAAATTCCTAATATGATATAATATGATTAAATATCATATTTAAGGGTAATTATAATTTTTAAGCCCATTAAAAATCAATTTAAAAGGCAATCTCACAAAAACGTGCTTTAAGGAGTTTTAGCGCACATTTTTGTGTCACAGGGTGTTCCTGAGCTTAGTTCTCCTTGAGAATGGTTTTATTGTGTTCCTTGCTTCATTATAATACTTAGGAATCCACTTTGGATCTTATTTGAGGTCATACAACCTTTATGGTGTCTTAAAGCACATTTTTGGCTTTACCGATCTTAAGGCGTGTTTGCCTTGTTAAGATCTTTTAGATTGTTTCCCATAATATTTAGATGTTTAATAATCATCTTAGATCATTAATAGATCATTTAATTATATTTTAAAGGTTAGGGGTATTTCAACTAATGACAGAAGCACTACTTGTAACTTTGCAAGTAATGCCTCTATCACTAAACAAACTACTTATTGTCTTAGTGCTAATTATAGCGGAGTTAGTAAGATAGATAGATGGATCATTGACACGGGAGATTTTGAGCACTTAAGTGGAAGGAAAGATTTTTTCTTTAAGATTGTCAATCTGCAAAATAGTCATGCCGTTGTTCTGCCTGATGGTAGATCACGAGATGTGCAGAAAGTGGGAGAAGTTCATTTAGGGAGCAGTTTTTCCCTTCCAGATGTTCTCCTGGTTCCAAGTTTTCAATATAACTTGTTATCTGTTCACAAGCTTGCACGACATACTGGTTGTAAGATTATTTTTGATGAAAATTGTTGCATCGTACAGGACATGAAATCCAGGACTGAGATAGTAATTGGCACGGTGGACTAGGGTCTGTATTGGCTAGATGCAAAAGCCCTTGGACAGTTTTTTGAAAACAAAGAGAGGTTGGAGTCAGAAGAGCAACAACAGATTTGTTTGGTTTGCAATGTCTCGATAGAGAATAAAATCTTGTATTGGCATCGTCGCTTAGGACATGTTCCTCCTCAAAAACTAGTACATCTAGGGATTCTCGATAACAAGGATATTCCTTTCAATTTCATCTGCGACGCTTGTAATAAGGCAAAGGGACATCGGCCCCCTTTCCCTAATTCTCAAAGTAGTAGTAATGAATGTTTTGATATTGTTCATGTGGATGTTTGGGGTCCATGTTCTCATACCACACATGATGGATTTGACTACTTTCTTAGTCTAGTTGATGACAAAAGCAGATGTCTTTGGGTCAAATTATTAAGGAAGAAATCTGATTCTTTTTCTTACATCAAGGATTTTATTGCCATGATAGAACGACAATTTTTGAAGAAAATTAAGATCTTTAGGTCAGATAATGCATATGAATTGGGTGCTTCAAAGGAGGGAATTCAATTTCTACAATCACAAGGGATCATTCATCAGCGGTCTTGTCCACATACCCCTCAACAGAACGGTATTATGGAAAGAAAACATCGATATATCCTTGAGACAGCTCGCACTCTATATTTTCAGAGTGGGATACCTATAGAGTATTAGGGTGAGGCAATACTATTCACCACTTATGTTATTAATAGACTTCCGTCTAGTGTTTTAGCAGGAAAGACACCTTATTAAGTTTTATACAACAAGAAACCTAAATTTGATTCCTTAAGAATGTTTGGGTGACTAGCTTATGTTGCTGTTGTTAAACCACATAAACAAAAGTTTGAGGAAAGAGCTAGTAAGTATGTCTATCTAGGGCCAAGTTTAGTTAGCAAAGGTCACAAGTTGTTGCGGCTTTAAGACAAAGTCATCATACAAAGTCGTGATGTTAAATTTTAGGGAAAATTACATACCTCACCCATGATGTTTGACGAAATTTCACAATCCACTCACGTGGTTTTAAAAATTACTTTCCCCACCCATGTGGTTTCCCCTGTTTTACATCCAGCAACTTTTCTAATTTTTGTTCAATTCAAAAGATGCTTAAACGTTGTCCGAAGTTGATGAAATTTTACATAGACGATGCTAAAGTGTTATATTTTGGTTTAGTGAGAAATCTAAAGTTTTTTAAGCTTAAATGTGACATGTGGGACCCAATGAACATGTCATATGTTTCATTGGGTCCCATGTGACACATTTAAGCTTAAAAACTACAAATTTGACATAAGATCAAAGTATATCACTTTAGCATCATCCATGTAAAGTTTCATCAATTTTGGACAACGTCTAAGCATCTTTTGAATTGAACCAAAATTAAAAAAGTTGCTGGATGTAAAACGGGGGAAACCACATGGGTGGGGAAAGTAATTTTTGAAACCACGTGGGTGGAATGTGAAATTTCGCCAAACGTCATGGGTGGGGCATGTAATTTTCCCTAAATTTTATGAAAATGTTTTTCCTTTTCAAGGAAAACAGACAGATTCTCAAGATAGTGTATTGTTTCCCACCAACTTGGATTTCATACATCCCGTCAGTGATAACTCTCCAAGACTGTTTGTTTCTACAAATCAAGACAGTTCTCTCTTACCTGATTCTGTAGGATCACCTGTTTCTTCCACTAGACAAAATGTAGTAGAAGCTTAAGACATTAGCAACTCAAACGATATAGTTTCTACAGAAACAACTACATATGTGGACGAAGTTGAACATTCAGGAAATGTGTTTCCTATTGATACAACTATTCCAGAAACATCATCTCTTCGGCGATCTTCAAGGGCTCGCACACAACCATCTCACTTGCGTGATTATCTTGTGGGAAACTCATATGTTCAGTCTCTTGAAAATGAGTTTTTTACAGACCTTTTGACTGATCGGTTGAAAAATAATGAGCAGATTTCAAATAATGTCTTAGCCCTTTGTTCTTTAACATACATATCTGCTGCACCACAACAATATGTCACTAACTCTTCATATAGTTTCAATGTTGCCTCTGCTCAGCCCAAACCTGTCATTTTACCAGAACCCAATTCTTTTACGGAAGCCAACCTTCATCCTGAATGGCGACTTGCCATGCAGCTTGAAATAAACGCCTTGGAGTGTAATCATACTTGGGATATAGTTCCTTTACCAAAAGGAAAGAAGGCGATCAGTCATAAATGGGTTTACAAGGTTAAACTAAAAGCAGATGGTACTTTGGAACGCTACAAGGCCATATTAGTTGTGCGGGGATTCACCCAAAAGTATGGGATATATTACTCTGAAACTTTTTCCCCAGTTGTGAAAATGACCACTATTCGCACATTGCTGGCCGTTGCAATTAAGAGAGGATGGGAGATTCACCAGCTGGACATCAATAATGCGTTTCTTCATGGAGATTTACATGAGTACATTTATATGAAGTTACCAGATGGATTGGACGTGGAAGGCGGGAACATGGTGTGCCATCTCAGACGTTCCCTTTATGGCCTTAAACAAACCTCAAGGCAGTGGTATGCCAAATTGGCTACCTTTCTTCGAAAAAAGGGGTTTGTGAGTTCCTATAACGATTATTCCCTCTTTTCCAAGCATGCTAATAATTCAGTTGTCCACGTTGGAGTCTACGTTGACGATTTATTAATATGTGGTGATAATCCGGATGAAATTCATTGTTTAAAGACAAGCCTAGATGCAGAATTCAAAATTAAAGACCTGGGTGGTCTTTGTTATTTTCTCGGGATGGAGTTTTTGAAAACTTCCAACGGTTTAGTCATTACACAAAGGCAATATTCTAAACAACTCCTTTGTGAATTCAATATTGATAGCAGTAAAGTGGCTGCTAGTCCTCTGGAATCAGGTTTAAAATTACTACCACAAGATAGTCCACCTCTTCAAGACATTGAGCAGTATCGAGGATTAATTGGCAAACTGAATTACTTGACCCACACCAGACCCGACTTATGCTTCAGTGTTCATTATTGAGTCAATTTCTTAATGCTCCTTGTGTGAGTCACTTCGGTGCTGCCTTGCATGTTTTACGCTTTGTAAATGGGACTATTAATACTGGAATTCTTCTCAACAATTCTGAATCTCAACAACTTGTTGCATACTGCGACTCAGACTGGGCGTCATGTCCCATATCCAGACGGTTAGTCAGTGACTTTTACATCCAGCTTGGTGGTTCCCTAATTTCCTGGAAATCCAAGAAACAGGCATGTGTTTCTTTATCATCCGTCGAGGCTGAGTATAGAGCCTTACGCAAAGTCACTGCTGAACTTGCTTGGTTAAGTCGTCTTCTTCACGAGTTGGGTGTCACAAACAACATCCCCATTCCAGTCAAATGTGACAATCGCGCTGCTGTTTTCATCGCCCGAAATCCGCTTCTTCATGAAAGAACAAAACACATAGAGATAGACTGTCATTATGTGAGGGATCAACTTCAGAAAGGCCTGATTGAGATCTCTCATATCCCAAGCTCTTTTCAATTGTCCAACATGTTAACCAAAAGCTTAACAGGAAAGCAGTACAAAACCCAGTATCTGCCAATGGGCATTTCTCATTTCTAGTTGTTTATCTCAAGACAAGAATGATTATCATCATTCTCGTCTTGCGGGGGGTGTTACGGTATATAGCTTTTATTAGTTTCCTAGTTTTTAAATTAGTTTCCTTATTAGCTTCCTAGTTTTAATTCCTTTATTATTTTCCTAGTTCTAATTAGTTTCCTTCCTTTAGTTTCTTTAGACTACAACGTTTTGTCTAGTTTTCATTCTTTTATATATACACTCTCTTTCTTCTGTAATAAGAATCCCCTTTTTCATAATGGAAAGTATCGCTAATTCTCTCGAGAACTACTCCTCTCCACTGGGCTCTGTATTCGGTCTCTTTTGTATATCAGTTTACAATCTATTCAAAATTCACACATTAGGCTCTATGTCATCTGAGATTAAAGAAAACTAGAGTCATGCTCGTTAATTAAGATGTGCAGGTGACAATTGAGTTGGATGGCATCACTGTCTCCTCATGAATCAGACTTGTATTGCGGATCTAGCGTCTACCATTGTGCTCTTTTGACGTCAAATATGCAAAGGCCTAATGCTAGCCACAGTTCCGGTTCAGGGATATGTCTATTCGTGTTTAGAACCGATCAGAGGCGGTTCCAAACCTTGTATTCACTTCAGAGCTCAAATCACCGGTTCCAGTTTCGGTTCCACATCGGTTCCAGTTCCACATCATCCAGCGGCTCTTTCATTTGGATAGTTCCATCGGTTTTAGTTCTACGATTTCAAATCCAAAGACAGTTCTAGATAGTTCCAGACGGTTTCGGTTCCAGACCCGATTCGATGTCGAATCCCAAAACCTGTCTTCATATTCACTTCGGCCGCGGTTCCGATTCCGAACCGGTTCGGACCGATTTCGGTTCCGGCAATGGCCAAGCCCTCTTAGTCCTAAATTACAATGCTCTAAAGTCTTCAATTTAGGACAAGTTTTGAACTTTTCAAATTCTATAGTTTTCATTTAATTGTTGGTATCATCATAGCTGTGTTTGCAGCACCACCTACCAAAAAAAATTACAAGACAATTTAGGTACAGCGGGGCGAGGGGTGGGAAGAAAACATGACGGATTTAGGGGTTTTCTTAGCCGCTCTTAATTTTCTTATTAAACAATTTAATTAAATGATCACCTGCAATTGGAAATTACATAGGAATGCATTTTCACTTCTATTTCGCTTTGAAACCGGACAATATAAATGTACTGGTACATGTCATACCCTACCGGATCCATCGAGACTAGTAGGACTGAGTACACTAGCTAGGCTTTGATCTCATCAGTACTGTCAGCTAAGACTGTTCGGAGCCAGCGAGATAAATTGATCAAAAACGGTGTACACAAAGTAGCAAGTAATTGTCCAAGTCACCAACCCCTGCATATGTACTGTGTTAAACAGCTTGTTGACAGACAAAACTATGGCATCTAAACAGGAAAAATGATACGACTTCAGTTTTGTTGCAAGCATATTTTTTTTATAGGAACCAGTGGGTTTGCAATTCAATAATGTAAATTAATGTACCTGGCCAAATAATTCCACATTTGCATGCGGATAGCACCAAAGATCGAAATACCTGAGTACGTTCAGATACAACCAGAATGAGTGTAGTTAAATTTAAATATCATGGTTAAACCCAAATAGCTAGTCTCAAGAGTTGATTAGATGATGAGTCATAGTCTTTACTTCATAATTGGTATCTCGGCCAATGGGCAGCCAATGCCTATGAGTGAAGCCAGTGCAAAACCCTGCCTGTTTATCCAGGAGTACCCATGTCGCCTCTGCTGCTGCAAACAATATGTAAGCTTCTATGTTATCCGGTACTCCAGCTTTGTACATTTCAGCGCTGAGCTCGATGAACATAGCCAACACCCTTTAAATCATGCAATACATTAATGAAAGAGCAAGAGTTTCAGCAAACACAATTAAAGTTCCGTTTTTATCAAGAGAATGGATTCAATGAAAAGGTTGAAACAGACTAGACGAACAGGGTCAATTCAATTGTTTACTAATCAACTTACACCAATGAAGTAACAGTCTTAGCAAAAGACTTTGCTGGAGTAGGATTCTTATCCAGGTAGATTTGAAGGTCCCAAAAATGGAATAGAACAATCCTAGCAGAACAGGAACCTGTATATAACTCAAGAGTATTACTTTAAATGAGAGACAGAAATACAAAAACAAGTAGTATTGGAAGGCAGTGAATTGAGAAGACAGAGCAAATAGCATACCCAAATGTTTATGAAGTGGGCCAATGTCAATAGACCCGTTGCGATAAGTTACGAGTTCAACTCTAGAATGAAGACCACAAGCATGGGACCTATGACGAAGCCTGAGCCAAAGAGGGATAACGAGATCAATGGCCACCTGGATGTGTTCTTCATTCCAGCACAAATCTCTCCACGCCGCCTTCTACTCCGAGTCCAAGGGCTGCTGCTTTGACGGGTTGCGCTCGTCGTATAGGTGCACCCAGTCGTAGAGAGCGAATTTCTTCCATAATCGAGATGATGGGTAGGTTTACTACAAAGACCCAAAGATGATGTAATTGCAATGTGTGATTGCATCTATCTTTGCTTGCTAGTCACATTGGTGAGGAGAGGGTGAGATCGAGGAATTTTCAACTCCAGATAGCTGTATGTATTCTTGTGAGTAAGGTTAAACCGACGCAGATCGGCACGTGTACTCTTGAGCACACGTGGCATGCTTGCATAGCCATCCAACGTGATAGGAGTATAGCCGGCCGGTTCATCACAAATGGTAAGAAATTGGGTCGGTGGTCATCCAAAAGAAATTGGAACCGGTTGGAATCGATCCGGAACCCATTCGAAACTGGAATCGTCACCACCGAAACGGATATGAATACAGTTCTGAAGATTTTGTTACCGAACCGGTGCTCATTAACAGAGCGTTGCATACTCTGTGCCACTTGCCTAATTTAGTACGCGTTTATGCTGGTACAAACAATTAACCATATCCTATTACTAACCCGGTTGTCTACTACTTTCCGCCTCTTTTCCTTCGCCCATTTCAGTCGCATAGCCAGAGAAATTATCATTGCTTACTTCCCTAGCTACGTAATAGAAAGAGGATTGATCTGATAATCATCGTTCATCACATGAATGGATACTACTTTCATTTATATCCTCTGTTTCCTACTTTCATGGGCGTCTCTTCATCACTTCTTGGCATACCTTTCCCGGAGATACAAATCTCTTCCGCCAGGCCCTACTCCTCTCCCTATCGTCGGCAACCTCTTCAGCCTCGGGGCTAAACCCCACCTATCTCTAACACGTCTGGCCAAAATTCACGGCCCGGTTATGTGCCTTGAGCTTGGTAGCTTAAGAACTGTTGTCATCTCCTCTCCCTCCGCAGCCAAGGAGATCTTGCAGACTCACGATGCATCCTTCTCCGACAGGACCATTCCTGATGCTGTCCGAGCTCTTCGTCATGTTAATTCTCGATGATTTGGCTCCCACCTCATGCTAGATGGAGATTCATGAGAAAGATTGCTAGCTCTATGTTTTCACCACCAGTCGCTTGGACGCCAGATCAAGTCTACGGAAAGAAAAGATATCTGAGCTCTTATCCCACGTGGGGTGATTGCTGCCAGGCAGGTGTGGCGGTAGATGTGGCCCAGGTCGCATTCAATACGGCATTGAATCTGCTTTCGAGCACTTCTTTTCAGTAGATATCGTCGCTGTTGGTCGCACCCGTGGGATAGATGTTGATGGTATGAGTGTTGACGGGAAGGAGTTTAAGGAGTTGCTATGGAAGATTTCGATGGTGGCTGGGAAGCCCAACATCTCTGATTTCTTTCCGATTGTCAAAGGTTTGATATCCAGGGGTTAAGGGGAGGATGGGTTTTATACTAACAAATGGTTGGATCTTTTTCATGTTATTATTAATAAAAGGCTGCAGCAGCGGGCTGAGAATAATATTGCATGCGAAACCGATTGCACCAGCAGCAGCAGCTCCGGTGATGTGCTGGATGCTTGCTCAAGATCAGTGAAGAAACTCCGAGGGTTTTACTCTGGAATTCATTTCACATTTGTTGATGGTAACTATTGTAATATATTCAATTCGAATTATACAAATATATATATTCCTTGGTTAATTTGATAAGTCCAATATTTATAAAGATGTCATTCTTATTCTTGGTTAATAAATATAAATATTGTTTCTTAAAGGACTTGTTTGGTGCGGGAACAGAGACAACCTCCAGCACATTAGCATGGGCAATGGCGGAGCTTATTCGTAACCCAACCAAGATGAAAAAAGCTCAACAAGAGCTTCAAGAGGTAGTTGGAAGTGGCAACACAGTCATGGAAGAGGATATTTCAAAGCTTTCTTATTTGCAGGCTGTAGTCAAGGAAACTTTCAGGTTGCATCCAACCGTTCCCTTCCTAGTGCCTAGAAAAGCAATGACCGATATCAAATATGTGGCTACTTAGTCCCTAAAGACTCACAAGTGCTTATCAACGTTTGGGCAATCGGCAAGGATACTACCATTTGGGAAGATGCCAACATTTTTAAGCCAGAAAGATTCCTGGAATCAAAAAAACATCGATGTTAAGGGTCAAGATTTTGAGCTTACCCCATTTGGTGGAGGACGGAGAATATGCCCAGGTATGCCATTGGTTTTGAGGATGCTTCCTATGATGTTAGCCTCTCTTGTTCATTCTTTTGATTGGAAGATTGAAGATGGAGTTGCACCAGAGACCATAAATATGGACGAGCAGTTCGCGTTTACCTTGGGGAAAGCTCAACCTCTCAGGATTATCCCAATTCCAAAAATTCGAGGTTGATCTCCACCAAATCTTGTATTTGAACCGTAAGACTCATACATAATGCAAAATCTGTTGAATTTAGATGCCCAGGATAGAAGAGATATATTTGGATTGTTGAAGGGATGGTTTATTCATTTGAGTTACATACCTATTTATAGTAAACTAAGCATGCAACTACAACACTCTACTCACACGTTTATCTTCTACACTAACTTATTTCAACTATATGGTAGGCTGCTTATTCAACAATAGCAACTGGACGGTGTCTCATCCTACCTACTACTTCTAGAAGTTGGTAAAGAGTTGTTGTTATATGGGCAAGCTCCTCATCGTCCCTGTATAGAGTGCATCAACGTCCCACAAGACAGGCTCCTTTTCATCTACTGTAAAGAGTGCATCAACATCCTCGAGGGCAAGCTCCTCTTTTTCTACACATGAGAGGGCATAAACGTCCCATTCATCTTCATTCCTTGAAGTAGCAACATTGTTCTCTATCCTCTTCTTCCTTGACCAACAATCTTTTGCCATATGACCTTTCTTGTTACAGTTGTAACACTTTCCTTCAAACTTTTGACTATTATCATAGTCGTTCCAATCAGCTCTAGCTTTTGTTCGATCACTCCACTTGCCTTGATGACTCCTCTCTTCGTGGCTATTCTGTCAGGATTCATCTTCAACTCTCTGTTTGGAATTCCACTTGTCTTTCTTAGTATAGAGTGCCTCTTCCTCTGTCTTCAACGAGACTCCTCTCATTTGCTTAGCCAACGCTTCTTGACTAGCTAGCAAGTTTTCGAATTCCACAAGTGATGGTTGTACTTGCCAACCTTGTATAGCAGCAATAAAACTCCTGAATTTAGGTCTCAAACCATGAATGATGATTCTTTTCATCCTGGTATCACCAATTCGAGCTTCCGGATCCAACTTAGAAATTTCTCGGCATAACAACTTCACTTTGTGAAAGTACTGCGCAACCGTCATACCATTTTGTGCAACTGACAACAATTCACTTTCTCAGAGTTATAGCTTTGTGTCATTCTTTTTCGAGAACAACTTGGCAAGTGTATCCCAAGCTTCTTTAGGAGTTTTTGCATCTCGAATGTGTTCGAGAATTTCTTCTTCAATAGTGAGATTAATCTTCCATTTTCGCAGCTCGTCTTCTCCCCTTGGCGGTTTATTTCGGTGCCATTAACAACCTCCACAAATCTTGTCCTTACATATATAACATTATGCAGGTAGACCAAGAATTATAATTATTGTTGCAAAGCTTTTTAATTCCACCACTCACTTGAAAATCAGCCATAATTTAATTTGTGCTCAAATTTTCCTCCACTTTTTTTTAAGTCTTTGCTATTTTCTTACTCTCTCACCAAATCAGCTCTCTCTCTCTTTTTCTTTTTTTACGTGACTTTGGACAAAAAAAAAACGGATGAGAGTAATCAATGCACCAGTTTTTTTTTCTCTTGTCACTCACTAGTCTCTACGTGAAAAAGTGGTAGTAGGTACTGAGATTTGACTTTTTTTTATTCTTGGACGTCACTTACCAGTCACCCACAATAGAGCCTTCTTGTTCCTCCTCTACTTCTCTCGACTATGTCTATTTTTTTAATTTCTCCCTTTCAATCTAGCCTCTCTTCTTCGTCTTTACTCCACCGATTCTTTGTTTCTCTCTCACTCACTCTTCTCTTCTCATCCATTTCTCTGATGGCTCTCTTTTTTTCTTCTCTCTTTTTTTTATTCTTCCCTTCTCATCTAGCCACTTGTTAGCTTAATTCCCCCAACGAGAGAGAATGCAGTAACGACTTGGAAGATGATGAAGTGAATTCCAGTTCATTTCTGTGAAAATTGAGTCATCATCAAAGTTTAGTGAGATGAGAACGCGCTTGCACGCGCCTCTCCCAACTCATTTCGTTTTTTCTTTGGGCTGCGATCTCATGGAGCCAGCCTCTCTTGTTTCCTCTGGAAACCTAAAATCTGCGCATTTATTCCTCTATCTCATCCCTTTGTGTGAGACGAGAGTCAACTTCTTCTGCCGCCCTCCTCCTCTAGCTGTTTGCATGCAATCGATGGCTTTGGAGTTCCGAGACGCGGAGAATTTCTCCTCCCTGAGATCTCTTACTACATCCCATCTCCAACAGTGGTCGTCAGCTCCCTTCTCCTCCTTGGCGAAAAGTAGTGGTAGCGTCGGTAGGGGGAAGATCAGCCAAGCGACTTTGGAGGATTATCCTCATGTCAGAAGCATTTATGCCGGTGGTTGGGTAGAGGATCTCACCCGGGATCTGGCCTGCAAGACGGTAATGTCTCCTAATATCCTTCTTGTTCCTCCTGATAGTCTAATTAGTGCTTTAGAAAATTTAAATTTGGAAGTATTAGGAAGTAGAAGTAGCAAACTCTCTAAAATCCTTCCAATTTCGCCGAACTCCAAAAAATTGATCCACAAAATTCCTCCCGTTCTTGCTTCAGCCCCTCCAATGGATTCCATTATTGCTAACTGTTCTAGGATGCAATTACACCCTGCCGAAATGGCTGTCATTGAAGTCGAAGCGCAGCCGATTACCCCCCTTCATTTCGATACTAAAAAAGCGGTTGTTGGGAAAATTTGGAGCCCTAATCGTGTGCACCCCAAACTCCTCCAAAAGATTCTCAACCAGATGTGGCGTACTCGTTCTAATTTCAGAGTCCTCGAGATAGATTATAACCGATTTACCATCCAATTTGAGGCGGAAAGGGATGTCTGCTTTGTTCTTGGAAACGGACCTTGGCATTTTCAAAATAGGCTGTTTGCTCTCATGTCGATTAATCCTGACATCAATCTGGTCGAGCATAATCCTCAGGTAATCAGTATTTGGGTAGGAATTTCCAAACTTCCTTTAGGATGCTTCAATAGGCACTATGCTTCCTTACTGGGCAACAAGATTGGTAGATTTGTTGAGTGTCACGGCCGAATCAATCCTCTGGCTTCTAACATTCTAAGAATAAAGGTGGAAATCAAAATTGAGGATCCCTTATGTCGCCTTCTAGTTATCAAGGCTAGTAATGGTAATCGGGTGTGTAGGGTGTCGTACGAAAACCTTCCGAGTTTCTGCTACAAGTGTGGTAGGCTTACTCATATTGTGTCGGAGTGCCTCTTTATCAACCCTATTCCTCACAGTTCAGACAAATTTGGTCCTTGGATTAGAGCGGAATTTGCGGGAGTTATGTCGGATTCTACTGACTCCTTTTTGTTGAATCAATGGAAAAATGAAGGTTTATTGGATAGTCTTACTGTTATGGCTTCTCAACCAATCCCTCTTCCGAATTGAAATTCCTCTGAGGTGAATGTAGACCTTACTCTCGCCACTATCCCAAGTAACACTCTTCCTACCTCTGCCAATCCAAATTTGTCCTCTGCGTTGGGTAGACCCATTTTACCTTCTCCTCAAGTTTCTCAAATGCCTTTCATGCCCACTACTAAATCTCCTAACTTCAACATTGACATCCCAATTATCTCTTATGATGGGGCTATCTCTTCGAGTCAGGCTAATGTTAACCCCTTGGAGGATGTGACTCCCCCGGGCTTTACTTCCCCTTTGGTGCCTATTCCCTCTCAATCTGCTAGTTCAAACAATATCTCCTCTTCCCCTGGTGGGATCTTCCCTAGCCAGAAGCCTCAACAGTACAAGAAATCTATCAATGATATTGACTGGGACTCAGCGGTTTCTACCTTTAATGCTGAGTTTAATAGCAAGCAGAAAAGGGTTGAGTTTCGAAGTGAAGGAGTAAGCTCTAAGTTGAACAAGATTCTGTTAGAAGATGAGGCGAAGCTGCCCAAGAACACTCCCACCTCTCAACAGAGTAGTCACTCTGGTTCTGTGTAAGAACTCTAGCTCAGGAAAAGGAAAAGAGAAGATCTTTCCTGAGTCTGCTCTCAGTCTAAACTACCCGAACAAATTCAAAAATAAGAAGCGGAAAACAGCTAACCTCAGACCTCTGATGATAAATTCTTCCTCAATGAGGGAAGAAATGGAGGAGTCTGATTACTATTGTTGGCTCCGTAAGATGGCAGACCCTGCTAAGGAGCAGGGCTGCCAGCCCAAATGAGTTGCCTCTCGCTTAACTGTCGGGGGTTGGGTCGCCCCTGGGCAGTTGCTTGGGTTTCGAGGCTATTGAACAAGCATAAATCCGAGCTGGTATTTCATGGGAGACCCATAGGAGCAAGGATCAGATGGATAAAATTTTGAGGAAGTGGGATGACTATGCTAGCTTTCCAGTTGCTAGTTGCGGCAGAAGTGGAAGGCTTGTTTTGATGTGGCTTAAACAAGTGAAAGTCAACCTGATTAACTCTTCCAATCATCATATTGCAGCCGAGGTTCTAATCTCAGGTATGGATAAATTTCACTTTACTGGGTTTTATGGGTGGTCTGATTAGAGAGTGAAAGAATTTTCTTGGAAACTGTTAAGAAAGCTTAGGGATCAAGTGAGAGACCCCTGGTTAGTTGTAGGAGATTTTAATCAGATATGTTTTGAGAGTGA
The DNA here is from genome assembly GCA_023374045.1 of Limonium bicolor. Lineage (NCBI taxonomy): Eukaryota > Viridiplantae > Streptophyta > Magnoliopsida > Caryophyllales > Plumbaginaceae > Limonium > Limonium bicolor. The sequence continues at coordinate 272,539,243 of CM041777.1, forward strand.
AAAAATAGGAGGAAAATTAAGAGGGGAGAAAGAAATGCTCCCTTTTAGAGAAGCTATTGATTACTCTGGTTTGTCTGATATGGGCTTTAGTGGGTATCGTTTTACTTATACTAATCTGCAATGTGAACCTTTCCATAGTGAAAGCAGATTAGATAGGGCCTTATGTTCCTCGGATTTCTGGACCTCCTTTCCTTCTAGTTCAGTTTTACATCTTCCTAAACTTCATTCTGACCATTGTCCAATTCTAGTCAAAGTAGTAGGCAATCACAAAAAACCTGGTAGAATGTTTAGGTTTGAGAATGTGTGGTTGGAGGAAAAAAAGTGTAAAGAGATTGTTTCTTCCATCTGGGGAGAGGATGATCTTAATCTGATTGAGAATATCAATAAATGTAGAAAGAAACTTATGGAGTGGAATGGGTGGAATATTCATAAGATCTCCTTCAAAATTAGAAACAAGAATAAGGAGTTAGAGGAGTTAAGGAGGGGGATTCAAAATGTGTGGGCTGTTTCAAATTGTAAAAGGATTCTGTTAGAGAACCAACTCCTGCAAATGAAAGAAGAATGTTGGTGGAGACAAAGAGCTAGAGACAGTTGGGTTAGGGAGGGTGATAAAAACACCAGTTACTTCCATGGGAAAGCATCCAATAACCGTAGGAAGAAAGATATTTTGAGCCTCGAAGACTCTAATGGTGTTCTAAAATCGGATTGGAGGGATCTGGACTTGATTTCTAAGGAATTCTTTCAAAACCTGTTCTCCTCCTCAGCTCCTTCTAATGTGCACCAATTTTCTAAGCCTATCTCTAATATCCTTCTTCAAGAACATATTGATCTTCTCAAGGATCCTTATACTTCTCTTGAAATCCTTAAAGCTACAAAACAATTGGGCGCTAACAAAACACCGGGGCCTGATGGGTTTAATGGAGCTTTCTACAAAAAATTCTGGCCTTTCCTTGGTCCCCAAGTGACAGCTGCAGTGATTAAAATCCTAAATGGTGACCCTGTCCCTACTTCTCTAAATGACTACTACATTGCCCTCATCCCAAAAGTTCCTGGAGCTAATTCTCTTCATAACTTCAGGCCGATAGCCTTGTGTAATTTTGTTTACAAGATTGTCACTAAAGTCCTTGCCAATCGTATCCAAAACATCCTTCATTGTATTATTTCTCAGAATCAGTCAGGTTTTGTTAAGAATAGGCTGATCACAGACAATGTGATTCTAGCAGGAGAACTCCATCATCTTATAGCTAGATCCAAAGCTAAGAAAAGAGGCATGTTCTCTTGCAAGATTGATCTCAGCAAAGCTTATGACAGACTTGAGTGGGTTTCATAAACAACACAATTAAGGAAATGGGTTTTCCTGATCAGTGGAGGATCCCGGTTATGAATTGTATCACTTCACCTAGAGGTGCGGTTATTATCAATGGTTCTCCTGGGCAGTGGTTCAAGCAGGAAAAAGGGTTGAGGCAAGGAGATCCCCTATCCCCTTTTCTTTTCATTTTAGCTCAAGAATTTTTCCCGTTTTCTTAATGAAGCTTCTGAAAAGAGAGTCTACTCTGGTATAAAACTTGCTAGTTCCTGTTCCCCTATTTCTCATTTAGCATTTGCTGATGACATCATTTTTTATGGTCAAGCCACTAAAAAAAATGCCCAGTTTCTGGCCAATTCTCTTGATGAGTTCATGACAATATCAGGTCATAATATAAATTACCAGAAGTCTGATATTGTGTTTAGTCCAAAAATGTCCCAGGAATCCAAAGATTCTATTTCCAGTATTCTCAGAGTAACTCAAGTTCCCTTTTTCACCAAATACCTGGGTCTACCTATAAAAATTGGGAGAAACAGAAATGAAACTTTCAAATTCCTCTTGGATAATCTTAGGAAAAGAGTTTCAGGTTGGAAAAAGCCGATGTCTCAGGCGGCTAGATCTGTTTTAGTCAAAAGTGTTCTGCAAGCTCTTCCGAACTTCACCATGTCTCTTTTCAAACTCCCAAAAAATGTCACCACAAAAATGAATTCTATTTTTTGCCAACTTCTGGTGGGGTGGAAATGATAATAGGAATCATATGGTGTGGAAGAAATGGCAGGACATCTGTAAGCACTCAGAGGATGGAGGACTAGGATTTAGAAGCTCTGAGGCTTTTAATGAGGCTTTGCTTGCTAACAAGCCGGAGAATCATCAGATTCCCTGATTCTCTTGTTAGTACCAATTTGAAGGCCCTTTATTTTCCTAAAAACGACCTATTTTCAGCCACAAGTAAAGTCGAGATAGCCCAATTTGGAGATCGATACTATGTGGGATTAGGACTATTAGTAGAGGTGCTGCTATCAGAGTAGGAAATGGGAAGATGACCAACATCAGAGACCATCCTTGGCTCTCCAGCTCCCTCCCGGTTAAAATTGTTGTTAAAGTTCGATAGTCACAATCTGTATGTTAATCAGCTGATGAACCCAACTCTGATGAATGTAATAGGATCTGATCTTGAAGCGAGTTCTCCCTTATTGATCAAGACGCATTTTAAGTTCTACTTTTAATCATAACTCAATGGATGAGTGGTTTTGGACTGGGTCTGCTCGGGGAATACACTGTAAAATCTGGTTATTACATGCTTAACAGAGATCTTTACCAGCTTCTTTCGTCTCTTACCGGCAAACCCATCTGAGATACATGCTAGTCTTGTGCCTCCAAGAACAAAGCTTTTCTGCTGGAAATTTCTCAATAAGATTACTCCCTGTTTGGCCAACATAGCTAGAAGAGTGGGAGGAACAGATAAATGTTTTCTCTGTGGAAAGAAGGACACAGACTACCATAGTATTTTCCTTTTTGGGCCACTAAGGATTATTGGAGTACAGTTGTTCTAACTAGCCAACTTCCTGATGAAGAGGAAGGGGCTATACAGGAGTGGTTTTTTGAGAATAGTAGGAAGTGGTCAAGAAAGAGTTAGCAGAGATAGTTAATGCAATTTGGGCTATCTATGATGCTAAAAATAGAGTTAGACACAGCCTTGATTTGTCAATATCGGAGTGTATTGATTCTAATCTTGTTTCATCAAAGTTTATCAAGATCTTCAAAAAAATAAGAAGCTCCATGAGTTCTCCGATTGTCCTCCGCAACAACAAGTGCAATATGAAGATTGTTTAGTAAATCATTGCTTCAGGAAAAGTGGTGCTTACATGATTTGTAGTGGTGTTCTAATATCTCATTCTGGGATTTTGACCATGACTTATAACAGGAAAGTACAAGGCTGCAGAGATCAAGTCCAAGCTGAGTTAAAAACCATTGCTTTCGGTGTTGAAGAAGCTCGCAACAGAGGCATTACTAATCTGGTGTGAAGGTCAATCAGATGGAAACTTGAAGTTGATTGAGAATCTCATGAGAAGTCAACAACAAATTGAAGTGGAATTAATGGAACTGTCTAATGGGATCAAATCCTTTTGTAATTTTAGATTGATGTTTTGTAAGCAGAGTAGTTATTCTGCTGTTTTAGCTTGTGGTCTTTTTAACAATACAAACTTGTGGAAAAAGTGGGAGACTTCTAATGTGTCTAAGTATTTCCTTCAAGCAATTACTATGGAAGGAAGTGGATGTAATCTAGACAGTGGCTAAATGCCCTTTTGTAATATATGGTTAAGTAACATTTTCATAAAAAAAAAGTGAATTCCAGTTCTTCTCGCAATGAAGGTTTGTTGGAGTTTTGAAGGTTATGGTTAGATTTTACAACTCACTAGCAGTGATATAGATTGTGCTGGCTCTGATACCAAATGTTGAATTTAGATGCCCAGAATAGAAGAGATATGTTTGGATTGTTGAGGGGATGGTTCATTCATTTGAGTTACATACCTATTTATAGTAAACTAAGCATGCAACTACAACACTCTACTCACACGTTTATCTTCTGCACTAACTTATTTCAACTATGATAGACTGCTTATTCAACAATAGCAACTGGACGGTGCCTCCTCCTACCTACTACTTCTAGAAGTTGGTGTTGATTGTTTAACAAAATCTTGTAGTTACTTTAGTGTATGTGTATCATATATAAATGTAGTAAATTAGTTTGAGTTTAGCGTCTTGATCTGTTTACCAAATAGGTTTCTGTTTCTGTATATATTCGGTTGGAGGTTGGTATGTACCAAATTAAGCATATCATGAGTGAAAGAGATGTTACTAATTATATCTCTTACTTCATTCCTTATTCGTTTCATAACAGAAAAACATCTATCTTGTATATATTGGCTCCGGTAATTCCTTTTCAAATGGATATATGATGCAAATACCACTGTAGTTAGACACACGTGTTGATAATTCTGGACTATTCTAAAGCTAAATGTATCATTTGGATTTTTTTTTTGATAATTGGCTGGAGAACCAGCTAATAAGGCAATACTGAGGTTCATACGAACCTTTCTCGTCAAAAGGGTACATTTCAAAAGAAATTAGGAACAACAACAAGGTAGACAAAGTAAAAAGAACAAGACTAAAGGGTTCTTCTGATCCCCATACGATCGATTGAAAGTTTTGTTAGCCACTTAATCCCAGTGGTTGTAACCCTTGAAATTAGCCCTTGACTAGAGTTGAAGGGCGCTTTGGGGATTCACCAAGCTTAGAGATATGGAATTCATTTGCTTGTGGTGTCTCAAAAATAGGTCTGTGAGTTCAGCAGGACTTTGTCTGGGATCATAAGTTTGCCCGTATCATTTGGATTTATTAACTCTTTTAGATGTTATGGAAAAAAACTATTATTTTATTATATAATGAACTATTCAGATTCTTTAACATTATATCTCCTTTTTACTTAATGAAAATATTATAATATTTATTTATTTTAATTAATGCTACAAGATTATAATCAATGAATTGATTACAAGAGAATTAGGGTGACATACATCACGGTAACATTTTTTATTTTTTATCTACAAAGGTAGAATCCACGTCATTATGGATACCTAAAAACTATCAACAAACGTGACCTTATAGTATTGTACTCGCTAATTGGTGTTTTTTTAAACACTATCCATTCATTAAGTTATAATTACGAACCTAGATAACAACTAAAGTGCCCAAGCATGTTACAACCTCACCTCAATAAGTCCGTAACAATGGCAGGATTTATGAGCAACCTTTGCGATAGTAGCGGGACAGAAAGTCAACCGTTCTAAGACCAACTACAATTAATTAATTATAAAATCATTGATTCATTTTATCTAAATATAAGATTCTCGTTATTAAAACATTTTTGTGATGCACCTTGTTTTGAAGAGTACGAATAATGATAGACAATGGTATACTTTTTATTTATTTTTACACTTATATTTTGTAAGTTATAATACTTTAAATTTTCTGTTTCACTCTCCAAACAAGTACATACAAAGAAATCTATTTCGAATTTATTTTTGTATTTCTCCAATTTGGATGTTCCCAATTAATATGCATATTAATTGGAAGGTGGCATTGAAACCAAATTAGAAGGTGGAGATAGCTCCAAGTCACCAAACTATAATATAATTAAGGAAAATTTCATCAAAATCCCTAAGGTCTAAGCAAATTGTATAAAATATCATGAGAATTGTAACTTACTATTAAATACTCATGAGATTTTATTTTCATTATGGGATACCTATTGGTTCAATCTAAAATATTGTAATTTTCATATTCCTATTCTACCTCTTCCAGTAATATGCCCCTTCAATAACCTCAGCAATATATGATTAAAAGTTTTATTTTAAAATGTGTAAACTTAAACAAAATACACAAAAAGTAACTAAAGATAAAATTTTGAACTAATATTAAAAATGACAAAAATTTATAATAATAAAAAGGGAAAATTCACAATATCCCTTTAAAAACTTTAAGTAATTTACAATATAGTCCTTTTTCAAAACTCGTTCACAAGATATTCCTAAAATTTTGAAATTTACAAAACACACCAGTAAATGACTTCAAGTGGTGACTATTTTACATCTGACATTGCAGGTCATGTTTCAAGTGGCATATTTCATATTTGGACATTTTATGAAGTTCTTTTTTAAATAATTTTTTTTAAAATTAAAAAGTAATAATATTATAAAAATCATTTAAAACATATATAAATTTGAAATAAAATTAACAATAATTAAATATTACATATACACAATAATTCAAACAAATTATAAATTGAAACACTTACTTTTTAATAGGTGTTAGCTTAATTCAATTTATACCACAATAATAAATAAAATTCACAATATATAAATTATAATACCATCTAAACTAATAAAATAAATAATATATATTTATGTAAATTATATATGACTATAAAAATATAAAACATACGAATATATATATAGTTTACCAATTCATTAAAAGCTACACATTTCATCAAATAAATATATAAAGTTTTATCATAAATTTGAAACTTTTGTTCTCTTTTCATTCTCTAAAATAGTCATACTATCATAATCTTGTATGCTTTTTTTGTAAAAATTAAAAACATGTAAAAATAGTAATATTTTGTTATGAAGTAACCGTTTTTACTTTAAAAATATAAATATAAATATTTATTGGATATAAAAAACTTTAAATTTCTATGTTTTTTGGGGTAATATTTAGAGTGCAATTACTCATATTATGGTGAGCTTAGAGTATGGTGTAAATGAAAATTTTATATTTTGTTGATAATATCATTATATACTTATTTTATGAAAGGGGTAACTTCAAAATAATATATTATTTTTAAAAAATTTAGTATGATTTTTAATTAGTTAAATTATATATACATATTTATATTTATATTTTCATATATTCTTTTATAATTTTTAGTCAACATATCAATTAATTTAAGTCAACTTATATGTGTGTAAATTTGTTTTCTTCTCATCTTATATTGGATTAGTTTTGTTTATAAACTTACACACACATATATGCTTATTATATAATATATAATCCTTATTTTGTTTGAACTTTGTATATTAATATCTAGTATTTAGGATATATTAATTATATTTAAAATGTATATAAGTTTTACATATTTTTAATGATTCTATGACTTTTCTAAATATTTTTTGTAATTATATTTTATATATTTATTTTTAATATCATAAAATTCCTTGAATAAAAAGAATAACATATTTTAAATTTGAAACATCAATATTAGGAAAGAAATAGTCACTATTTAACGTTATTTCATGGATTAGAACTTAGGAGTGTATTTGAATTTTAGAAAATTTTGGGGTATCCTATAAACAAGTTTTGAAAAAGAGGCGTATGGTTTGTTTGATGTTTTCTGGTGGTTAGTTCTTTTGTTCTAGTTATCTGAATTGTTCAGATCGTCTTATCGGTCGGGGTTTAGTCAGTTCAGTGGAGAGGATTACGAACCCTATTTCTAGGAAGGAATCACGGTAAACCAAATGTCACGTATGTAGTAAACGGATTCGACGTGGGTGGGTTTGCCCATGAGGATAGATTTGGTTTGAATCTTTGTTTTAATGGTTTAAATGTCTTGAGATTCAATTTGGTTGTTGAATGATTTTCTAACCAGATTTGACTTTCGGATTGTTGTTTGTAAATTCTCATGGATTCTGAATTTTCTAAGTATTTTGCTAATATGAAAAGCTATGTACTTGGATTGGTGGTTTCTGTCAATATCATAGGGGGTTTACACAGCGTTCGGACTTGCATGTCCGGACAGGCTGTGCGGTTGCATTCAAAGTTTTCAACCACGGGCTTTGTCCGGACTTCCAAGCACGGACACAAGTTCGAACCCTGTATGTATTTTTGTTTTGTACTTTGCCCGGACTTTCAAGCTCAGAAATAAGTTTTCACTTTGGACTTTGTTTGGACTTTCAAGCCTGGACACAAGTCTGGACCATGTAAGTATTTTTTTTTTGTACTTTGCTCGGACTTTCAAGCCCAGACATAAGTTCGAACAACGTAAGGTTTTCACTTTGGACTTTGTCCGGACTTTCAAACCTGGATGCAAGTTCGAACCATGTAAGTATTTTTGTTTTGTACTTTGTTCGGACTTTCAAGCCCATACATAAGTCCGGACAGCATAAGTTTTTCACTTTGGACTTTGTCTAGACTTTCAAGCCTGGACACAAGTCTGGACCATGTAAGTATTTTTGTTTTGTACTTAGCCCGGACTTTTAAGCCCAGACATAAGTTCAGACAGCATAAGGTTTTCACTTCGGACTTTGTCCAGACTTTCAAGCCTAGACACAAGTCCAGACGTCTTTTGGATTTTGACTTTGAACTTTGTCCATACTTCCAAGCCTGGACACAAGTCCGGACAACTTGTACTTTTCATCTTGAACTTTGTCCGGACTTCTAAGCCCAGACATAGTCTTGACAACTTGTACTTTTCAACTCAGACTTTGTTTGAACTTCCAAGCCTATATACAAGTCCAGACATCCCTTTATTTTTGGCTAAATGTTCATCTGAATTTCGTTTTACTTTCATATTGCTATTTTACTTTTACCAATGACTGTTTTTAAGATTTTACTTTTGTTATTCGTATTGGATAAATCTTTTATGATTCGAGATTATGCATTTGTTTTGGGACTTATCTTATTGCCTTCTAAGCCGTGAATGACTTGGTTGAGTTATCATGTAGCATGCTGTGTAGGACGCCCTTCTGTTTCTGTTATACAGGCACATTTCTCATCCTGCTATCTGAGGTCGATTGTAACACCCCTGCCATTAGTACAGTGCTTACTGTCCAATCTCCATACATATCAGATACACGCAGCGGAAATATACTTACATACAATGGGTGATACAATGCCGTTAGTCACCCACGTGACTAACAAGGCTACTACCTCTACATACAGCATCGGTCTGATGGACCGGAATCCCGAGTACTACAAGTCTACAATACGTTCTCCGTTTACCAAATACTACTACAATCTTCATTCAATACAATACTCCAAGTACAATACAGTATAATCTACATACCGAGTTTACTAGGTTCCTTATACAAGTATAATACCTCTTCCAGTTCATCATACTCACTAAGAGACTACTTACTACCCATTCCTCACTACTACATTACTTTCTAAATACAAGGGGTGTGCTAGTTGATACACCTCTACATTCTACTACTATCCAATGTAGTCGCCGGTCTCGTGCCTTGACCACACTCGCTTCGGGTACCTGCACACTAAAAAATGTCCCCCGAAGGGGTCAGCTTTCGCCGAGCATGATAACCGCATACCCCCGTACTAGTGAGGGTACGCCGACCACTTGGTCGAATACATGCGGTTGATTTCATTCCAACTTACATGCATACATGCTCTTATACACAATACAACAATACTTGCGCAAGGCATACATACATACACTACATTACATACAAGGAATACAATAGACCATCCAATACATACTTACCTTCTTCCGAAATACACATACTCATTACATACACAATATACAATTCTTGTTAGCTTCATTGGTCCACCCGGGTTAATCGGGTGGAGATTACTCTTTTACTCGTTACTTCATACACATACATACTCATACTCATACTTACTTACGGATCCATACTTTCTTACTCTTACTCTTACTCAAGTTAAGTCGTCGGGACCTCCGGCCCTGGGGACTACACCGTCCCACCTCCGGGATTTACTTGACTCACCAATCCGGGATGCTACCCATTTAAGGGATTTGGGCCGCGGACCAGTTTAAGAGTCAGGAATTGCAGCCAACCTCTTGTGACTCCGCATCCTCACGCGTGGCCGAAGCTATATCGGACTTGTACTCATTCCAATTTACTCACTTAAGTTAGGAGTTAGATAGTTAGGAATTAGTACAAGTCAACATCCAAGCCACAATAATACAATACCCATATACACTTACATACAAATACATTACAATACAAGTACACTACAAGTATGATACACTTCATCATCATTCATATGTTTCATGAATTATACGAACTGTTGTTCAAGACTAATATCAAGAACAATGTAAACAAGCACAAGTAGGTGCAATATAGTCTAATTCATGCATTTATCTTATTAGGTGATCAAATAAGCACACAAATCGGGGTAACCAGATTAGGATACAGGGCATGAAGAAATCATACCTTTCCCCGAGATCTACTTTACCGGTGTCTCCTCGTTCCTTAGTCCTTACTTGTCCCTTGAGTCTTATTCTTGAACCAATGACTACATGCCAAATGGTTCAATTAATACTAAGCATTACAATACATACATAGTTACTACTCCCGTACTTACCCCGTTGTCCCGTCGTTTCGGTTTAACTTAATGTTCATATACTTACAACTTTCTTAATTACTTCTCAAATTTGTTTACACTTCTTAGGGCCTTTAAAGGTCACCAAACAAGGCCTTAACAACTTCTAAAACCATTACTAATCAATTCCCCATGTTTAGAACCTTAAAAATCACATTCTGTAACAATTTCGGGCTGGTCCGGGACTTGGTCCGGACCCAAGGTCCCGGACCATACACAGAATGAACTCTCGGCCTATTTTTGTTATTGGTCCGGGACTTGGTCCTGGACCTAGGTCCCGGACCACCTGCTGGTGTGACTCTCGAATTAATTTTAGGTGCGGTCCGGGACTTGGTACATAACCTAGGTCCCGGACCCTGCTAAAAACTGCTACTAGGATGATTTTTCAACCCCAAATCAACCCTTAATCCACCTCCAATCATTCCATAATCTTTCCACATGTTTTGTACATAATTAAACACACTTAAACACTCACTAAAACTCCTTAATCCATGGTCCAATACCTACTCAACTTCTTGCTCAAATTCCACAAATTTCCATTCACATTTTCATACTTTGCACACTTGTGCATTCCTACACCTCTCTTTGCATTTAGCACTTTGCTCTAACTTCATTTTACCATTCCAATTCATCTCCAAGCATCTACAATATCTATACCCAAGTCCAACACTCTCTTTTACCATTCTTGCGCATTAATTTTTCCTAACTTCTCCAATGCATGTTAGTACACTTTGCTACAGATTTTGCACTTCTTATTTCTCATACTACTACTACCTCTTCATCACTACTAAACATACCTACTAGCTCCAATACTCACCTTGGTTCTCCCATTCACCAAGTCACCCAATTAGCCACCTAAACATGCTTAAATCCATTACTAATCTGTTACACCCTTCTATACTAATTCACTCACTCATTTTCTTAAGTTTTCATTTCAGTGTTTACAATGTTCTTCTAAGTTGCATCTTGCTACAGATTTAAACTCTCTTCTTCTACATCTTTCGATGCCTCTTATAATGTCATTCCTAAAACTTACAATACACTAGTTATCTCTCCAAATTCACTTAGTTATTACCTAGGTAGTTTTCCTCTCTTACACAACTAAGTCCTCCTATTTCCATACAAATTTGGGCAGAGGTTCCCCTATAATTTTAACATTGCCCACATACATATTCAGCTCACACATCCATTCTAGTTCACGATTCAACACTTATTTCACCTGTTTCAACACCCAAAAATATACAAGCTCTTTTATACAATACCAATACTAAAATTCTCATAAAAATTCCTGCACTCAAACATTGACTCCATCTATGTTTTCCATAAGTTTTACATATCTTTTAAAGGTTTAAAACATTCATATTCTCTTACACATTACACTACTAGTACATCATCATTTCCAATCCTTATTTTCATTACTAAAAATCTGTTACACACTCATTTACAAAGCTACACAAGAACAAGTATATTTACCTTGTTATTTCACAAGCTTCTTCTTTCTTTCTCCTTCCTCTTTCCTTCTTCTTTCTCACCGGTTTGTGAACCAATTCTTACGCTACAACCCATTGATATACACATTTCAATACACCATTCTAATATACAATTTAACCCTAACCCTTAAGTAAGTTCTAATATAGGTTTTAGGGTTTAGAATTTATATTACCTTCCAAGAGTGCAAATGAAGCTTGGAGTGGTTCAAGAACAAGATTTCCAACTCCTTCAACAAGCCAAAATCGCTAGAACACAAGAGACCAAACAAGGGTTTAGCCTAAAATTCGTTTTGCCCTTAAGGCTAGGAAAACAATGGAGTTTTGAGAATATTTTTACCTCAAAAGAACAAGGAGAAGGAGGGCCTTCTAATGGTGGTCTTGAAGCTCCAAATGGGACATACCCATGAAAACGAAAGTTGTTGTTTTCGATTTTTGAAAAGATAGAAATGCTCTATTTGGTGAGAGGAACACAATGGTGTAGTTTTTACAATTTTTGGAGAAGGTTTGATGGAGTTTCAAGAGGAGAGAAGAGAGTTTGTGTGGGTGTTTTCTAATTCACCATGGCTGTCGCATGGAAGGAGAAAGGAAGAAAAAGAGAGAGTGAGGGTGGGGGTTTCACGTGAGAGAAGAGAGAATAGGGAGAGAGAGAGTAGAAAGTGAGAGTGAGGGTTACTTTTGTGTTTTTAATTGCTTTTGTCTTTAGTTAACAAGAGGAGAGTGTGAGGAAATATGAGGGCCTTAAAAATCGGACCACACACAGCCCACTTGTGGGTTTTGAAATTTATTTGCAATATTGGACACATAAGTTTTGGTTATTTATGTTTCTACCCCACAACTTCCCATTTTTGACAGTTTTTACTAATTTCTTGTTTTATTGATTTATTGGTCCTAAAGCTTCACTAATATTTATTAATGATTATTTAGTTGACCAAAATTGTTACGAGTCTATTTGACCCGCTTAAAGACACGTTTTCCCGATTACCTTGAAAAGCGCGCTTTAATGTTCATTAGTGATTTTAATCCATTTTAAGGATCCGTTTTCTTCGGGATTTGTTCCCTAGTATTTATTTAGACTTAATTAAGCCTTTAGAATCCTTATAATACGCTAACCGAGGTCTCGTACCTCCTATGGTTATTTAACGCTTATTTAGCGTTTTTCGCTTTTTAAGCATTTCTTTATTTCTTTGGATTTATTTTTCCTTACCAATATTACTTAGGCGTCATCAAGCCTTTAATTACGTATTAGATTAATCTTAATCCCTATATTTAAGTTCGGGGTATTTCAATCTACCCCCCTTAAGAACTTTGTCCCCAAAGTTGTTCGCGGTTATGGGATTTCTATACTTACTCATTTCTACTTGCCTAATACCGAAGCCATACATTCCTCCTCCTTACAATTCCCAAATTCATTACTCAATGTTTCTCCTTTCCATACCATACCAATGTACAATACTTACTCCAATCCATTACTATCAACCGTCCGGTTCCTCATTACAAACTTTATACATACATACGGTGCAAAGCTATCCCCAAAGCAACGCAATACACATCACAATCCGTAGGCACTCAGGTCATCTCGACACAGGACTCCTCTGTGTCCTGTTGCCTTTGGAATAATACAACATACTACACTACTCCTCTCCGGTATAACTTCCAACAATTACTTACTCCCCAGTCTAAGAAAATTCTTTTACAACTACTAATTAGAAATCTTTCTAAAGCATACAACTCCAAGTTCCAATTTATATTCATTACTTCTATCCTAAGTGTGATTCTTGTGACCACTTAAGGGGAGCTTCAAGAATCATTCGACCCTGATGTGATCAGCATCAGTGTTGAACTATCTTTCCACCCCAATTTGTGTTCGGCTTCCCTTGATCTGATCAGGATCAAGTTCGACTTCCCACATCAATTTCAAACAAGCAAATAATTTGGTTGTTTTCATTTTCTATCTTTTTACTCTCCTAGTCGTGATTACAAATTCATACATCTCCAAAGGATGGAATCAATCCATCAATCATCCTCACTCTACTTCCCAAATGCTTTACTCCATGGTTCAATACCTAAATGCTCACTTCCTCAGCCTTCGCTGCTTTCATCCATCACTCTCCAATATTCTAACTAAGGACTACAGTACTTATGAAATTCAATCGTGCTCAATTTACTTCCAATAACATACTTACGAATACATTACTCCCGGTTACTTTCTTCTACTACTCATAATCCATTCGTACTACTTCTTTAAGGGATACAATACTTGTGGAGCTCCGTCCACTACTCATTACTCTTCTTTACAAATACTCTTACACTGGTGTTACAAGACGGGTATATTCACCTATGGTATTTACATATCTAATGCCTAGTTACCATAATTATAATATGAATGAATACTTATGTTTATTTAACATAGTATCAATCATCAATTTGATTCTCATTTGTGCTATGCACATTATGGTTTATGTGTTTTATTCACAAAACTTACATTAGGCGGTTTTCGCTCTACCCCCCTTAAAAGGGATTACACCCACGTAATCTACCATATGTTATTATTATTAAACATTGGTTTAATCAATTTGGGCAATCTGAAGCGTTTAGCTTCACTACGGTATACTATACAATATGCTCTGGTCAAAGGGTCTTAACCATACCAATGGTTTAGTCTTTGCACCAAGAGTTCCTATATGAGTTTATTTAACTCATATTTAATTCGATTCTAGCCTAATCGGCTTCAAGACATTAATAGCCATTATATTATGCTCACTAGGTATATTGTCTCCTAGCTAGGGCCCACTAGCTTCTGCTGCGCGACCCTAATAGCTTGGGTTACTTACCCTTCGTGGTATCATTAATGTGCTATACATCACCTTCTTATCCATTTATTATGGGAATAAGGTTTACTACACAAATGCGGTATTCTTTTACCGTGCTTGAACTCAACGAGTTTAGGATTATAACCAGCTCTCTGGTAATCTGCTGTGCATGTTATTCATGCTTCTACGATTATTCGTTAAGTTCCTCCGACTTATTGTCAGGCGAGGTTAAGTCGCCACTTAGCTGTAGTGCTTCCTCTGTTGTCACTAGCTTTTAAACCATACCAGTTCTTCTGGTTCAGTACAAGTGTTCTTTACTTGTATGACCTTGCATTTTCTATGCGTCGGTCCTTGTGACTTTCTTAAGTCTCTTTTCACCCTTTATTCCATTGGAATTCACGTTTTGTGATTGTTAGTGTATTGTACACTCTTCGTGCTTCTTTGGCCTTAGGCCGCACGGTTTGTTGCTAGGCTTGCTTAACTGGCTTATGCCATGTTTGTTGGTGAAAAGAAGGGTTTACTACGGTTTACATTCTCCATATCCCTAGCCATCCCATTAGATCATTAACTGCACAAGTGCAATACCAAAACACTCAGTCATACAGAGTGCAGAGGCGTAAACGCTTGACAGTAAGTCACTTATGTGATAAGAAAGGATATTTCTGCCTATCATCTCGTACTTATACTCCGTGTCATTATCTGCTACTTCCTCATAGCGGTCGCTTGTCGCGCACCGTATTCTTACTCACTGTACATCATTGTTTTTACCGTTTCTGTTACTGTGGTAGTTCCTCTTCACTTATTGCCATTGTCATTGGCACCATTTCCTTATGGTGTAAATACACTAGGAGGTTCCTAGTTGATATGTATGACGGTTGTCGCAGCATACCGCAATACTATTATCTTCCCATTGTGGGGATGTTTTATTTCAATTTAGGTTTCATGTGTAGGTTAGCTTACCTCACATTACTACCTCATTCATGATATAGTTTGCCAAATAACTTGGTTGGCCAAAGATGAAGTGGTTTATAAAGTTACAAGCTCTCTTGGGCGTTGGTCATTCGTGGTGCGCAATGTGCACTCACATTGATTGTTTTTGACAACTATTGTCTTCCCAGTGCCGAGCATTGGTTGTAGGCTCTAGCTGTGTAGTTTTACTTGTATGTTTATTACCAGGACATCCCAAGAAACTTCAAGGGTTTTCTGGTCCCGTTCTCCAATTGGAGGGTATTCTATCACTAACAAGTGAATGTTCTTTGTTGAGGGGTATGCTTCCACTCATAAGTCTCGTGACGAGGTTTATCATGTTGGTGTTTATACAGTGGTTCACACATGCTTAGGTGCACATGGGGTATGCTTACTCCTTTACGTTGTAATGATTTGGAAATCCCATTTCCTTATTCCATCGCCCCATGGCAATACCTATTGCGTAGGTTTCATTGTTATAGTAGATGGAAGCCTTTTCGAAGGGTTCACATCATCACCGCATTGGTGGTCTTCGGTTAACGAGGGGTATCTTCCCTTGGGTTTCTCGTAGTGTCCAAATGTGGACTAGGCCAATGTTGGCATTATCATGATTCTTATGCCTCTGTGCTACCATTGCTACAGAAGGCATGAAGGTAATTAAGAATTTGTCAACTATATACTAGACTGATGCTCTAGTGACAGTGACACTGAGTTGGCCATTACTACAAGCCACTCAGGATGTTGGGTTTGAATTGATGGTCCAGTTGTTGATTTCTTGTCGTATGAGACAATATCTCTTGCAAGTCTTGTTAGTAATGGTGTGGGTTTTGCAACCGTTTAAGGTTTACATAACATAGTTTGGTTGATGGCTTTTAAGCCGTATTGCTGCGAGCTATGCTCACTGCAAACTGCTTATATCTGTTTCCACTCCTTGTATACCATCACTGGTTGGAGGTGTTGCTGGGCTCCATGGTAAGTCGTGACATCACGCTTCCGTTCATAGGAGACCCTTTAGGCAATCTGATGTTAGTTCGGCCTTCAGGTAATTCAGGGTATTTCCTGTTAAGTGAAATCCCTTCAGTGTTCTAACCGAGTGTTCGTTCGAGTTCTCGTGTTCCTATCATGACGCCTTGCTCATCTGTTGTTAACTCAGACACCCTTTAAGGATCGCTCCTGGGTGTTGGTAGCTAAGCCGTTGCATCCGGCTAATGTTCATAACATGTGTCGTCCTCTATACCGTCTTTTGGTATTGTACCAAGCTATTACCTTTAGGTCTATAACGTCTCCCATCGTTGGGTAGACCGTTTATGCTTGCTCCTAGCGCTTGAGACTAGGTTTATATTCCTCTCCAATGATGGGTTGTGCTTCGTAGTAATCTTGTGATTGCTCTTGGGAGTTCTGTCCCGTTTGCTGAGCATTGTGGTGTTCACGTTAGGCAACTGCCTTACTGTGTTTAGGCTGGGTATCCCTTCCAGCTATCACGTATTTGTTTGGCGTACTCGAGACATGTCCAATGTCTATATTTACTAGTCTGTGCTTTTGCACTTCCCAGTCTTCATTCCTCATCTTCAGATGGATTCTCTGAGTTCTTTGATACTTGGTCGTCTGAGGTGTCCAGCTGTTCTGGTTTGAACTTACTGATGGTCCGTAGAACGGAGTCGACTACTTCCCGTGTATCGTACACTACCGGTATACATATGTGGGGTACCATGTTGATACGTTACCACTTACCCAACTATACGTCGGGCCCGCAAGCTCCTTCGGAGTGCGGTTGTCCCACATCCCGTAACGGGTACACTCGTAGTGTTCGCCACACGCCTAGGTGAAGTATTCTATTGTCAACTCCTCTTGTATCATTCTTTGATACTCACCGTAATTCTGTTGGTTTGTTTTTAAAAAAATCCAAGGTTTTAAAAGAAGGGTTGTGGTTTGAAAGAAAATCTTTGGTTTTAAAATATGTTTCGGTGTTAAAGAAGTCTCTCATGGCATAGCCATTCTTGAGGTCTTGGCCAAGTCTAGCTTCTCGCTGACTGGTATGTTCTAAGTACAGTGGTCGGGCCGTTGAGCCTTCCCAAGGTTCCATACGTCTGGTTGTTAGGATGTGTGATCCTGTGGTTGTTTCGTTACGGTCACCGTACATTACTATGTACTTGTGACGTGTTAGTGTTCCTTTACATATTCGTGTTGTTACTGCACTTGCCGTGGCAAGTGCGTGGTACTGGTGGTTTTTGAGTAATCCTATACCGATCACGGTATGGTTTTCACTCACATTTGATAGTCTTGTTGACTCTTCCCTTGATCTTGTTGATCTACAATTGGTATACTCAATCCTTTAAGTAGCTTCTCAGTGGTCTAGACATGGCTGTCGTAGATCTGGGTACTTCTCCAATCCTTGGAGATTCCCACTTTATTGGGTTTAGTGTCGTTCCTTGTGGCTCGTTCTCACACATCTGTGGTGGTTACTGAGCCTTCTTTGTTAGGCACTACTCTTGTAGTCCTATTGAATTATATCTCATGGTTGTCCTTGTAGTTGTCTGAGCCATATTGGCCAGGTATTGCAGCCCTTTGGCGTTATAATTTGGAGTTAATCGCTTCTGACTATGTTCTTAGCCGGCTAGCATGCCGTTGGTGGTGCTGCTTGGCTATTACTGTTGTCCCGCAGACTTGTGTCTCGGGTCCCATTACTGCTCCTTTTCCATTTCGTTGTACGTTTAGCGCTTCTCTTCCTGCTGCTGGTTGTTTAGCTAGGTTCTGCGACTGCTAAGCATGTCGCCCCATGCTGTTGTAAGCTGTAGCCTCCTTGTGGTTGGAGTGCTTATTCCCCCGCTATTAAGTGCGGCATTATTGTTCAACCGGGATTCATCTCCGGGTCTTCCATTTCTTGGAATCTACTACATGTCGGTTCTTGTTTACTGTGTGATTGCTTCACAACTGCCAGATCGAGTTTCCCCGAGTATGAGAGGACTTCCCTTCTCTCTGGCGTTCTTTCCCAAGTTATACAATGGGGTTTGCGGAGGGCGGGTCTGGTATTGTAGGTATCCGGTACTCACCGGGAGTTCCTAACTAGCATATCTCTAATGCTAACACTCAGCCCTTAGCCCTAAGCTTCTAATTCCTAACTCGGTATTCCTAAACTCGGTATTTCCATTCATCAGAGCGATACTTCGCTCTGATACCACTTTTTGTAACACCCCTGCCATTAGTACAGTGCTTACTGTCCAATCTCCATACATATCAGATACACGCAGCGGAAATATACTTACATACAATGGGTGATACAATGCCGTTAGTCACCCACGTGACTAACAAGGCTACTACCTCTACATACAGCATCGGTCTGATGGACCGGAATCCCGAGTACTACAAGTCTACAATACGTTCTCCGTTTACCAAATACTACTACAATCTTCATTCAATACAATACTCCTAGTACAATACAGTATAATCTACATACCGAGTTTACTAGGTTCCTTATACAAGTATAATACCTCTTCCAGTTCATACATACTCACTAAGAGACTACTTACTACCCATTCCTCACTACTACATTACTTTCTAAATACAAGGGGTGTGCTAGTTGATACACCTCTACATTCTACTACTACTATCCAATGTAGTCGCCGGTCTCGTGCCTTGACCACACTCGCTTCGGGTACCTGCACACTAAAAAATGTCCCCCGAAGGGGCAGCTTTCGCCGAGCATGATAACCGCATACCCCGCGTACTAGTGAGGGTACGCCGACCACTTGGTCGAATACATGCGGTTGATTTCATTCCAACTTACATGCATACATGCTCTTATACACAATACAACAATACTTGCGCAAGGCATACATACATACACTACATTACATACAAGGAATACAATAGACCATCCAATATATACTTACCTTCTTCCGAAATACACATACTCATTACATACACATATACAATTTGTTAGCTTCATTGGTCCACCCGGGTTAATCGGGTGGAGATTACTTTTACTCGTTACTTCATACACATATACTCATACTCACTTACTTACGGATCCATACTTCTTACTCTTACTCTTACTCAGTTAAGTCGTCGGACCTCCGGCCCTGGGACTACACCGTCCCACCTCCGGGATTACTTGACTCACCAATCCGGGATGCTACCCATGAAGGGATTTGGGCCGCGGACCAGTTTAAGAGTCAGGAATTGCAGCCAACCTCTTGTGACTCCGCATCCTCACGCGTGGCCGAAGCTATATCGGACTTGTACTCATTCCAATTTACTCACTTAAGTTAGGAGTTAGATAGTTAGGAATTAGTACAAGTCAACATCCAAGCCACAATAATACAATACCCATATACACTTACATACAAATACATTACAATATACAAGTACACTACAAGTATGATACACTTCATCATCATTCATATGTTTCATGAATTATACGAACTGTTGTTCAAGACTAATATCAAGAACAATGTAAACAAGCACAAGTAGGTGCAATATAGTCTGATTCATGCATTTATCTTATTAGGTGATCAAATAAGCACACAAATCGGGGTAACCAGATTAGGATACAGGGCATGAAGAAATCATACCTTTCCCCGAGATCTACTTTACCGGTGTCTCCTCGTTCCTTAGTCCTTACTTGTCCCTTGAGTCTTATTCTTGAACCAATGACTACATGCCAAATGGTTCAATTAATACTAAGCATTACAATACATACATAGTTACTACTCCCGTACTTACCCCGTTGTCCCGTCGTTTCGGTTTAACTTAATGTTCATATACTTACAACTTTCTTAATTACTTCTCAAATTTGTTTACACTTCTTAGGGCCTTTAAAGGTCACCAAACAAGGCCTTAACAACTTCTAAAACCATTACTAATCAATTCCCCATGTTTAGAACCTTAAAAATCACATTCTGTAACAATTTCGGGCTGGTCCGGGACTTGGTCCGGACCCAAGGTCCCGGACCATACACAGAATGAACTCTCGGCCTATTTTTGTTATTGGTCCGGGACTTGGTCCTGGACCTAGGTCCCGGACCACCTGCTGGTGTGACTCTCGAATTAATTTTAGGTGCGGTCCGGGACTTGGTACATAACCTAGGTCCCGGACCCTGCTAAAAACTGCTACTAGGATGATTTTTCAACCCCAAATCAACCCTTAATCCACCTCCAATCATTCCATAATCTTTCCACATGTTTTGTACATAATTAAACACTTAAACACTCACTAAAACTCCTTAAATCCATGGTCCAATACCTACTCAACTTCTTGCTCAAATTCCACAATTTCCATTCACATTTTCATACTTTGCACACTTGTGCATTCCTACACCTCTCTTTGCATTTAGCACTTTGCTCTAACTTCATTTTACCATTCCAATTCATCTCCAAGCATCTACAAATCTATACCCAAGTCCAACACTCTCTTTTACCATTCTTGCGCATTAATTTTTCCTAACTTCTCCAATGCATGTTAGTACACTTTGCTACAGATTTTGCACTTCTTATTTCTCATACTACTACTACCTCTTCATCACTACTAAACATACCTACTAGCTCCAATACTCACCTTGGTTCTCCCATTCACCAAGTCACCCAATTAGCCACCTAAACATGCTTAAATCCATTACTAATCTGTTACACCCTTCTATACTAATTCACTCACTCATTTTCTTAAGTTTTCATTTCAGTGTTTACAATGTTCTTCTAAGTTGCATCTTGCTACAGATTTAAACTCTCTTCTTCTACATCTTTCGATGCTTCTTATAATGTCATTCCTAAAACTTACAATACACTAGTTATCTCTCCAAATTCACTTAGTTATTACCTAGGTAGTTTTCCTCTCTTACACAACTAAGTCCTCCTATTTCCATACAAATTTGGGTAGAGGTTCCCCTATAATTTTAACATTGCCCACATACATATTCAGCTCACACATCCATTCTAGTTCACGATTCAACACTTATTTCACCTGTTTCAACACCCAAAAATATACAAGCTCTTTTATACAATACCAATACTAAAATTCTCATAAAAATTCCTGCACTCAAACATTGACTCCCATCTATGTTTTCCATAAGTTTTACATATCTTTTAAAGGTTTAAAACATTCATATTCTCTTACACATTACACTACTAGTACATCATCATTTCCAATCCTTATTTTCATTACTAAAAATCTGTTACACACTCATTTACAAAGCTACACAAGAACAAGTATATTTACCTTGTTATTTCACAAGCTTCTTCTTTCTTTCTCCTTCCTCTTTCCTTCTTCTTTCTCACCGGTTTGTGAACCAATTCTTACGCTACAACCCATTGATATACACATTTCAATACACCATTCTAATATACAATTTAACCCTAACCCTTAAGTAAGTTCTAATATAGGTTTTAGGGTTTAGAATTTATATTACCTTCCAAGAGTGCAAATGAAGCTTGGAGTGGTTCAAGAACAAGATTTCCAACTCCTTCAACAAGCCAAAATCGGCTAGAACACAAGAGACCAAACAAGGGTTTAGCCTAAAATTCGTTTTACCCTTAAGGCTAGGAAAACAATGGGGTTTTGAGAATATTTTTACCTCAAAAGAACAAGGAGAAGGAGGGCCTTCTAATGGTGGTCTTGAAGCTCCAAATGGGACATACCCATGAAAACGAAAGTTGTTGTTTTCGATTTTTGAAAAGATAGAAATGCTCTATTTGGTGAGAGGAACACAATGGTGTAGTTTTTACAATTTTTGGAGAAGGTTTGATGGAGTTTCAAGAGGAGAGAAGAGAGTTTGTGTGGGTGTTTTCTAATTCACCATGGCTGTCGCATGGAAGGAGAAAGGAAGAAAAGAGAGAGTGAGGGTGGGGGTTTCACGTGAGAGAAGAGAGAATAGGGAGGAGAGAGAGTAGAAAGTGAGAGTGAGGGTTACTTTTGTGTTTTTAATTGCTTTTGTCTTTAGTTAACAAGAGGAGAGTGTGAGGAAATGTGAGGGCCTTAAAAATCGGACCACACACAGCCCACTTGTGGGTTTTGAAATTTATTTGCAATATTGGACATAAGTTTTGGTTATTTATGTTTCTACCCCACAACTTCCCATTTTTGACAGTTTTTACTAATTTCTTGTTTTATTGATTTTATTGGTCCTAAAGCTTCACTAATATTTATTAATGATTATTTAGTTGACCAAAATTGTTACGAGTCTATTTGACCCGCTTAAAGACACGTTTTCCCGATTACCTCGAAAAGCGCGCTTTAATGTTCATTAGTGATTTTAATCCATTTTAAGGATCCGTTTTCTTCGGGATTTGTTCCCTAGTATTTATTTAGACTTAATTAAGCCTTTAGAATCCTTATAATACGCTAACCGAGGTCTCGTACCTCCTATGGTTATTTAACGCTTATTTAGCGTTTTTCGCTTTTTAAGCATTTCTTTATTTCTTTTGGATTTATTTTTCCTTACCAATATTACTTAGGCGTCATCAAGCCTTTAATTACGTATTAGATTAATCTTAATCCCTATATTTAAGTTCGGGGTATTTCAATCTGTAACAGCCCAGTCTTAACCCACATGTGTGATATTGTCCGCTTTGGGCCGCAGCCCGCACGGTTTTGTTCTTGGGGTACCATCCCCAAAAGGCCTCACACAAGGGAAGAGTATCCCCACACCTATAAGGCATGGTTCGTGCTCTCTCCCGATCGATGTGGGAGGTGACCCCTACACTGGGTATCACACTCTACCCCCCTTGGGAGCCCAGCGTCCCTGCTGGCACACCGACCTGGGCCTGGCTCTGATACCATCTGTAACAGCCCAGTCTTAACCCACATGTGTGATATTGTCCGCTTTGGGCCGCAGCCCGCACGGTTTTTTTCTCGGGGTACCATCCCCAAAAGGCCTCACACAAGGGAAGAGTATCCCCACACCTATAAGGCATGGTTCGTGCTCTCTCCCGATCGATGTGGGAGGTGACCCCTACACTGGGTATCACATCGATGGACCCAATTCCGTTATCTAGGGTCTTTGAACCTTTGTTGTGTGCTTTGAGCTAGTGTTCTCACCTCTCTCTTTTGAGAATTATGATTTGATCTGTTTCATTTGTGATTTCTGACTGCTTTGTGAGACAAGAAGTTATTTTCTGTTCTAACGTTACTATTTTTTATACTTATAGCTATACAAGCTATGTTTAGTACACCGTTTTGATTGTGATTAAGTTGATGAAGTTTATTACCCACTAGGAGTGTGGTTGTTCACCCCTATTTAACTTCATTGTTTTGCATATTAAGTAAGTTGGTCAGCTGGCACTACTAGAAAACTTAGCGATGGATTAGAGACGGATTTGTACATCGCTAATCCAGTCGTTGCACATCCAAAATTGCATCGGACGACGTCGTCCGCCACTAATTAGCGACGTATTAGCGACGGATGTGTCCGTCGCGAAAAATCTGTTAGCGACGGATTAGAGAGAGAAAACGTCCGTTGCTAATTTGGCAACGGAAATTTGGTTTTTTTGAATTAACATTTAGCAACGGAATTTCCGTCGCTATTCTGTCACTAAACTAAGTTCATTTTTTAAAAAATATTTAATATTTTAATTTTTAATATAGTTTCACCTATAAGTGTTGACATATAATACACTTTACTCATATCCACCTATAATACACAATCCTATAAAGATTTTTGTACTCATTAATCTCATAATATAAGCAAACATAATATAAATGTTCAATCAACACAAGATGCGAAGTAGTGCAGTCGAAATTTGATACAAACATAGTCTCAAGGAAACAAAGTCTAACAAAGTCAAATGTCATATCTATCTAATACCCGCCTCCCCTACCATGCCCATCCCCTAAACGATATCCCGTCTGATCACCCGGAGCACCCGGACCACCTGAGCCATCATGCGGACCTCTAGGCCACTAATCCCATCCACCCGTACTATAGACAACACCAGGATCACCGTGCGGAGCCTGCTGGGAGGGAAACATCTGGGAGATCTGCGCTCATATCATCCTCTGCATCTCCTTGTTGGATATCTCCTGGCGGATCGCTTCCCTCTCCTCAACACGAACCTGTTGCCTGTAATTGTCATCGAACTTCTGAATCAGCTCCCGCTCAATGTCCGACTTCATGGACTTGTATGTGCTCTGGTCGTAGCCGGAAGCACGTGAGCTAGTGCAGTTGCTGTGAAATGAGTCAGAGAAGTACGCTGGTGCTAGCTCACCCACACCGTAGACCCTCTGCTTTCTGGATTTCCCTTCAACTGCCTCAAAAAAATTCATTAGGGTCTACTGGTGTGGCTTGCAGAGATGAATCATCAGGAGTGGTTGACTCTTGAGTGGCAGCATCTAACAGCTCTTCGTATTTATGCTTCATAATCATAACACAATGATATAATTACTACTCATCGCTAATGAATAAATTTGAATAATGTAGCATAACTTAAATAAGTTAAATTAAAACACTTACAACAGTGTCCTCGACCTTAGAGCATACTAGCACACTGTTTCCATGCTCGTCCTTGCTTGAATGAGTGTGTACGAACAATGTGTAAGCATCTGGCTCTGTACTGTATTTCTTAGTCTACAAAAAAACACTTGAATAAATTAGAAGCAAGGCTATAAAAAATTTGACAGAACCTCTCATGTTTTTTTTTACATTTTCCGCACATAAAAACTAAGATTGTTCAGTCAGAATCAGATAATGATTAATCGATCAAGGCAAAAAAAATCTAGAGTAAATTACTCAGAACCCCCTTGAGGAATTTGGGATATTACAGTTAACCCCCTTGTGTTAATCATAATTATTGGTAACCACCTCAAGGTTAACGTATCTTTGACTATGAGCCCCCAAACTATAACTCTGTTATTAGAAAGTTAACTACGTGTTGATCTATCAACTTAATCACATTAATAATGCCAGGCTGGACAACAAAACTGCTTAATCAACATCGTCTAACTCTCTCTCATCCCACTTTAGATGCATTTTCGAGGTCAGGTTGACATTTTTAGGAAAATAACAATACAGATTAAGTAGTGCTTTTGTCTAGTCTAACATTATTAATGTGATTAAACTGATAGGTCAACACGTAGCTAAATTCCTACTAACAAAGATATAGTTTAGGGGTTCGTAGTCAAAGATACCTTAACCTCGAGGTGGTTACCAGTAATTATGATAAACACAAGGGGGTTAACTATAATATCCTAAATCCTCAAGGGGGTTCTGAGTAATTTACTCAAAAATCTAACATAACCTCCCCTGTTTTTTTTTTGCATGTGCCTTTGCCCACACATATACAATCCAGTATTGCACATACCAGAATCTGATAACAATCACAACTCACATCATGCATGCAAAGTTGCATTATCATATTCACATTCACATGTACTTGCATCCAGTTTCATATACACTTATCTTACAAAACAAAAAGACTCACCAGAACCCTCTTATGCTCCTTTATCGTGCGAGAACCACACGCATGAGTAGACAGACCACCACCAGGTGTGTGCTCAGGAACAAGTACTGTAAGAAAGAAGAAGTCATCTTTAGGATTTTTAGGGCCAAGAACAAGTACTGTAAGAAAGAAGAACTCATCTTTCATACACATCTCAGGCAGTAAATTATATGGTATAATTACAACTGGCCGGCAAGAGTACTGTCTTCTAGAAGCCGTAAATGGTTGGAAACCATCAGTACATAACCTAAGTCTGACATTTTTAGACTCCAAAGCAAAAGTAGCATGAATCTGGTCAAAATGTTTCCACGCTTTTGAGTCGGAGGGGTGACACATGTTGTCATCTTCCATTTTGTGTTCGGCGTGCCATCTCATATCGGTAGCCGTTGCAGGAGAAGCATAAAGCCTCTTCAGCCTTGGAATGAGAGGGAAATACTGCATTTTCTTGAAAGGTACCTTACTTTTTCTCCTTTTTGTCCCCTCCTTGATAGACTTGTATCTGGGGCGAGTGCAAAACTTGCATACATCCAGATCTTTATCTTCTCCCTAGAAAATGATACATAGTTCGGAACAACAATTGATTTCTTCATAAGGTAACCCAAGACCACGTACGATTTTCTTTGCTTCATAGAAGTTTCTTGGAATGACAGTTATTCTGGACGGAGCTCGAAGTAGGTTTTGCAAACTCGATCAATCAATGGCATGAGGTGCTTGAAAGTCATTCTTAATGGACATTAATTCAGTGGCGATAGATAGTACACTATGATGAGTGCCACTGAATAACTTTCTTTTAGCATGTTCCATCAACTCAAAAAATTTCTTAGCCTTAGGATTTGGAGTATCCTCCACATCCTCTTCAACCTCCGCCACTGTAATACCCTCACTCGTTAAACTCGTGATAATCTCTCTCGTAGCATAAATAAAGGCGTCTCACAGAGGAAGTCTAAACGATACTAAACCTCACTTGGGTGTCACATGCCATTACTCGCCCATGCGAGTAACGAAGCAAAAAACAAATAAATACAACATCCGTAATAATAAACCGCAGTGATGAACGAGATGCCTATTAATCTAATTACAACTCGATATACATAACTAGTGAACATCTAAAGTACTTCCCAAATTTACAACATACTTAATACAGCGGATTCTAAAAAATGCAATAAAAGTAAAATCATCACCGTCTACCCAGAAGTCCCGCTCTCCGGCTTCCTTGCTCGATCATGCACCTGACAGCATGTCGTGGAGGCTCAGCGATAAACGCTGAGCATGCTAGGTGGACCCTATCGGTCACTTAAGTCATTTATTAGCCATCTTAATATTAGATTCATTTCAGGCTTTGTCCGGTTTACAGTTGTAAAAATGCTGTAAGGAAACATGCGTAACATCGAATATTCAATCATCAGGTCCACTACAATCCACAAGTAATCATCACACAATGTAATACAATCAATAAACAACACAACACAGCGTAAAAGTCATTAGACACGAAAGGTGTTCGCCGTTTGGCCTCTGAGGCCCGTTTAGTTGTTACTCACACGTATAAAGATGAATTAATCCTCGTAATACTGATTAAGTTACACTTGCTAGTTAGTATCCTCGGTTACCAATATTCAATGACAGACGTCTTGTTAGTAGATGACTTATCCTCCACACATTCTCTTGTTGTCACCTATTATATGGCGGGACGCCAATGGTAGTAACCATTCCCGTAACGTGGGAACTACGAATCCTCCTTATGTCACCTATTATATGGCGGGACACCAATGGCCGTGGCCATCCCCTTTACGTGGGGACTCCATCCAATGATCTATGCGATCGAATGGAATACTGTACGAGTAGACCTGTACCAGTCATCCACTATATTGTGATCACTATGCGCAACCAGCTAGTCCGTGACTACACTGGAGTTCCCTCATATACCAAATCTCCAATATGTGATTAATTAGTAAATCAATTACCCAAAGTGTATTCTTAGGTTATGGAGAGTTTCATTTTTATCATGGCAGCCCTCGAGGTCTTACGCACATACCTAGAAATGGTCTAGGCTACATTCATGTTCGAGATCCAAGCTCTAGAGGTCGACATCGTCGTGTCTCGTACCTAAATGTTTTACTTAGGTTAATGCATGTGATTGTAATACTATACATATTATGCTGTCAATAATAGCTTCATTCCTTGCTCTCATATGTATGTTTATATAAGTCGATCTATAGTCGACGTAGTATTAGCCCAAATGGACATTCGCACAAGATACAATAACGGTACGAGATAAACAAACATGTAAACATTCTTAATCCACACAACCATACCCATAATCATACACACAACATTCTTAAACACATAATAATGTCTGAACCCTTTCTCAGGTCAATTCAGACTGCACCGTCCACATACCGTACACCGTCGAAACGCTTGTGTGACAGCCCTCGCGTACCCCCTAGCGCTCGTGAAACTCGTATCTATCCACCCGTTCCTCTGGAATATCCATTGTTCTAATATTAGTGTCGACAATCCCGGACTTACTTAATAGTCCTAGACCAAACTCTAACTCCCATCCCGTAACTAATCCCTTAGTTGTTTTCTCGTTCAACTCGGTGTTTGTTAATCCTAGGGATTTAGATTTTGTTACTCGTTATTGTTCACAAGCGTATAATTAATAGTTTCTACGGTGGTAGTATTTATTACGTGAGAGTTACGTGCTTAAACCGTTCACGTATTTATCGAGATACATGCATGCGAGAATAACATTTACGTATTTGCATGCCCGTAGTCTAAACCCCTTTCGTTATAAGGAATAATTTACGTAATCCTAATTACGAGCTTGCATGGACATTTAATATATTCTTATGCGCGCATACATTCTGGTTGTTAATATACGTTATCGTTTACATATCCTTTTATACGCACCTGTATAAATACTATATACTTGTATATGTTTATAACGTAGTTTGTCATTACATCCTCGTTTCTACTTTTAATAGCATAATCCCCTTATCTGATATGTTAACTATATTATACCCTCATTCCACATTGTGAATCCATATGATATGAATTATAGAGTTCATTTCCCGCAACAAATTTATCCCCCATTTACTTGAAGTTCACATTAATTATTTGTGACTTCTATTTATAAATTCCTCATTAACACTTATCATAATACTACACGAAGTACTTCACTCATCTTTAAGTTCCTCATATCATATAGTTTGTAATTATACATTATTCTTTCAAAATTCCCAACTTAAACCCTTTATTTTATGTGAATGTTTATAAGGCATATTTATTCCTTGATAACTCCCTTATAATATACCCTTTTATACTTTAATATAAAGTCAAATTATGTCATCCCAACCCTATAATATATTCTGTCCACATATTAATCATTCCCATACAGCCCACATATTTTCGATAAACTCCAATATTTACCCATTCATTTTGATTATTTATAAAGTTAACCCGTATATCATATTTACAATATTTCTAATCTTATTACTTAACATCCTAAGGTTTTCAAACATTATTATACTTATATATGTATATGTGTATATATTATGTTTATAATTCCGAACAGCCCCCAATGATGAAATACCCCAAACCTTAATGTGTTAATTAATTATGTAATTATAATTTTCTAAGGCTAATTAAGTCCTTAAGATTATTGGTGAAGGAATGAAAACCAAAAAGAAAGAGAAAATGCGTAAAGCCACATAATGTGAAAACGCCTATTTAATTATTTAAGGAGGTACATAACCTTCATTAGGATTGTGAATACATTTTTATACCTTAACTACACATTAATAACATGTGGGAAAAATCCCGGAAGAAAACGGATACAAACAATGCGTTAAAACGCTAACGGAGTCCAAAAACGTGTTTTTCGAGAAAAACCACGTGAAAACGTGACCCCGTAAAAATAATGGTTGATTTTATAATAATAATTAAACATTAATGGGAGTTTGGTAACCACTAAAATTAAGGGAATGAGAAAATTCCGGAAAACGGTCCCGGTTAGTGAAAGTACTAAACCGGGCGAATAAACGAGCGTTTTCTGTTAAAAGACGAAAAACGCTCCAACGTGTTCACAGTAGTGGGCCGGTTTTATTAATGTAAACAGCTCACTCACATAAGACTAGTTAACTAATAAATAAAGTCAAAAAAATAGAAACACCACTTATACCCCCACACACTCTCTCTCCTTCCTTATTTTCTTTTTCCCCTCTCTCTCTTTCCTTTTCTCTTTCCTCTCTTCTCTCTCTCCCAACCGGCTCCCCTTCCTCCTTGCTGCCGATGGAACTCTCCATCTAGCCAACAATGGCTTCCTCCATTCTTCTTCAACCCCAAGCTCCATTTGAGCTCCAAATCAAAAACAAACCACATATTCTTCTTCCTCTCATCTCCCTCTATCATCCTCTCTTTTCAAAATTCCAAAAGGATGAAGTTGATCTCCATGGGTTTTCCCCATTTGAAGTGAAAATGGCACCAATGAGAAGCTTGTAGTCTCCTCTTCCTTCCAAGGTAAAGATTCCCAAGAAAAACTCATTTTTCCTTCATCTCTTGGTGTAATCAATTTTTCACCATTTTGATACCTTGTTTTTCTTCTTGTTCTTGAGCTCCAAATTGACCCTTCAATGGTGGAGTGATTTCCTTCTTGATTCAAGGGTGAGAATCCCTCTTAAAAACTTCTAAAAGGTAAACCCTAACTTGTGTTCTAGCCCTTTGATTGAATTTAAATATTCCAAGGGTTTAAATAATTAATTGAGTGTGTTTTGTGTTCTTGGATGTTGGGATGGAGTTTGGAAACTCCATACCCTCTTAATCGATTTTGGAGGAGATGAGGAGCAAGAGGTGAACTAAGGAAACTTGTGAAATTAAGGTAAGAAAAACTACCTTAAACCTTGTTGTAATTGTTTAAGTGTTTGGGATGGGTAAACAATTTAATGAACCCAAAATTGTGAGTTGAAATCTAGGTTGTAATGTGTTTAGTTGATTTTGGAGAGGGTTGTGAATTAATGTTGAATTGAGAGCCTTAAGAGCCAAGTGTTTTGAAGTTGAGTTTATATTGTGTTCATGAGGATTTTTGGTGATTATGTTGTTGTTGATGAGATTTGAGGATTGGTAATGTGCTGTTAGGACCCTTGAAAAGGATGTTGCTAGATTAGGAATGAAAAGGATGGAAATTGATGAGGATGAATGTATAAGGTTGTGGGGAGGTTATGGCAAAATTCTAGGAGAAATGATGTTTGATGATGGCTTTACGGATGAGAGAATTTAGGTGTTGATTTGGGATGTTTAATGTGGAAAGAATGGGTGTGTGGTAGCTTGTGAAACAAGGATTGAGTGTAGGTTTATTAGGAGTGCAATTCTGGGTAGAATTTGCCTCTGTTAGCTGGATTTTTGGGTACGTCCGAACTTCTGTCCGGACTTGGAAGTTCGGACATGCCCCGTCGTTTTATAAATTTTTCGGAGTTTTGGGTGTGTCCGGACTTCCGTCCGAACATTGGAAGTTCGGACACTTGAAAGAGTCTTCTCAGATTTTCGTTCGACTTGTGTCCGAACTTAGATGTCCGGACACAAGTTCGGACGGTTGAAAAATTTTCTAGATTTCGTTTCGACTTGTGTCCGAACTTAGATGTCCGGACACAAGTTCGGACATTCACCAGTTTTCACCCATTTGAGTCTCGACTTGCGTCCGAACTTCCGAAGCTCGGACACAAGTTCGGACATAGTGTAATTTTGAGCAAAAATTTTGTTTAAGGGTAGGAAATGATACCCAATGATGGGGATTGATAAATAATGATGTTATAAGGTTGTTAAGGATATGTTAAGTAAGTTGTAATGGTAATTAAGTGGTGAAGAGTTGTTGTAAAATGTGGAAGTAAACAAGTTAAAATGTAAATTATAAAACTACCGAACGGGGTTAAGCATGGGCGCATTAGTCGTTAAATAATTATGTTACCCCAATATTAATAAAGATAGTTATAATGTTACCAGTTGTCCAAAGAGTTTCAAGGAACATGTGACGGCACATTAGAGTGCACCTTCGGTGACAGGTATGGTTTTCTTGCAACCTGTGTCCTACCGGATTACACCGGCTTGTATGCCAATGTGTTTTTTTGTGTTTGCCACCTTGCAAGATAAAGCATGAAATGAGTTTAAAGTAATTCATTATTGTGGCGTAATCAATTCCGATACCGCTTAACCTTAATTATGTGTTAAATAATAGTTAACCGACCTTAGGTTCACATAAGAAATCGGTATTCGGAATAAACGTCCCAACCCATGGGAACGTTCTAACTACGGCTATCTGTGCGTTATTGTATGTTGTGACAATGCGTGATGTATGTGACTTGTTTAATATGTTGTTGATGTTGGATACTGTTATCCGTGTTGTTGGAATGGGATATGATTTCCCTTATGTGTCTAACCGAGTTAGTAACACTATGTGATGGATGTATGTGATAAGTTCCATAAGGGAACCTTTAACTAATAAGTATATGTTATGTATGGAGAGGAATCCGGTTGTCCCGGTCGCGCGTGTTGTTGGGAGTTAATATATATATGTGAATTAACTCCATCCTGTTATGTTAGGGTTGCTTTCCTTCATTGGATTTCAACCTCCCACTAGCTTAGCCAAAGCTTACCTACCCGACCTCCACATCGGGCTAGGAGGAGGGAAATTATGTATAATGTTGGTAGGGTGTTGAAGCCTAAGTTCGCTTCGACTCCCTCTTTGTTATGTTACGGTTGTTCTTCCTCCTTGAATTACAACCACCCACAAGCTTAACCAAGGCTTACCTACCTCATCCCTATTGGAGCTAGGGGGAAATTGTGTATGTTGTGATCGGTCCTATATGAGGCCGCCACTCAAGTAAAGAAAATGTATGTATGTGTGCTCGGGCTTACATCACCCGACACTCCCTAAGTGAAGTTCATGTACTCTAAGAAGAGTGAAATTAAGTTGTGTATGTTATAAAGTGAAGTGTGTTGTTATGTTGTGTGTGCTAACCTTGTGTTGTATCCTATTAATGGATATTTGCGCTATAAGCATGACATGTGTGTATAGTTGTGCATGTTTGAAATGAAATCAACCGCATGCTAAGACGACAAATAGTTGTGCGTGGCCCGGTAGCATGCGGGCTGCGGGATTACCATACCAGCAAAGGTGCTGACCCCCCTTTGGGGGCCCCCATTACTTTTCAGGTACAAGGAACTGGAAGCCGTTCGAGAGTAGGACGGGGTAGTGTTGTATGTGGTAGTCATGAGAATTGTGGATGTATTATAGGTGTAGTAAGACCGAAAATGTATCGGCGTTAGTTGGTAATTACTCGGTACAGCTGTAATGTAAGTGTATAAGGACTGTTGGACATGGAACGGGATTTATGTGTAGTCGCTCGGGAATTTAGTCCATCAGACCGGTACAATGTACGTATGTTAGCCTTGTTAGCCACGTGGGTGGCTAACGGCGTGTAACATCAAAGAGTTAAGTGATGTTGTGAGTTATGAATTCCGCTGCGATATGTTGTTAAGTGTGTTGTTAGTAGTTGGGGTGTTACAAATGAAATACCCCTAACCATTAAATACTTAAATAATGGTGAATAAATATTATTTGGGGGTTTATGAAACCCTAAGAAAACATATAAACACTTAGGCGTTAAAAACGCACCGAAACTCCTTAAGGTCAACAACGAGCGTTAAGCCGGACCTTAAGCTAACCAATGTATATGAACTATAAAACTCATACTAAGTCAACTAAGGATCATTATATGACCTTTAGAACATAGGACCTCATCTAAAACATAGTATAAATGCAAAATGCCCGGGAGTGTCAATACACCTCCCTTAAGGCCCGAAAGTCCCGAAAATACTTTATAAGATAAAGGAAAGCATTACACTTCATTCCAAATGCACCATAACACTTTATTAAACATATAAGATGAAGTCCTCACGTTAAGTTCTCAGTTAAACACAAAGTGCTCGGAGGTACCCGATAAAGGCCTGGGAATGTCCCGGAGAGGTACTGAAGTGCCACGAACTCCTATATAATTCATTCTTAGAGTTCCTATCATCATTATTCATCATTATAAAGAGAATTCTCGAGCTAATTTTTCAAAAATACATAAAGTGCTCGGGGGAATTTCTTAACGCTCCTATTTTGCCCCGGGAGTGTCCCGGTAGCCGGAAATTGTGTCATGAGTTGATATAACCCCATATAACTCAATGTAACACCTTAATATATTATTATTGACCATAAACAATGTTTATAAACACTTGGAACACGTAGCGACTACTTAGTTTCCAAAATATCCTTAAAGCACAAAAACGCACCTTCGGGTGTCATAAAAACACGTTCTACGTTATTACCTTGAAGTTTTTGAGGAGCCACGAGTTGAGAATCTTAAATGGGGATGAATTGACCATCTAAATCAATAAAATCCAGTGCTAAACTCAAATCACAAGTAGAGCCGAAATTATTATCAAAAGGTACTATAAAATCAGCATTTTACCTTAGAAACTTCCATCTTTTACCTTAGTATAAATGTACCAAATAAATGCTGGAACCTATTACATGTTATAGTATGGTCTTAGTACAATATAGTGTGACAGGAACCAAGTTAAAAATAAACCCCATATGGTCACATAAGGGGGCGTCTTTTAGCCTATATATGGCATGATTTTAGCTTAAAATTTGTCTTGTAACATGATGACTCATCTTCCCACCCACCATGTGACAATATAACAAAGGAATATCAGTCCATGATGACCTCCACTGCCGAAACTCTGCAGGAAAACTACAAGAGATTAGTTTAGGAAAAGTCATGGAAATTAAATACTAAAAGCTAGATCTATATTTACTTTAGGTATGTATTTATATTAGGCTGTTATATGTCAAAGAAATCAGCTTATTTCTCAGCCATAGGCTGCCGAAAATGACCAAGATAATGGGGGATTGATTGCTGTTAAATAAGTCAAAGAAAGACACTCACCTAACTAAGCTTTATCCCTTGTCTAATATAAACAAAATCAAAGGCCACCTACAGCCCTTATTGTCGCCAGCCTACAAGGAAAAACAAGGCAATATTAGCATGGGATTCTACTTAGAAAATTCAAAAGAAACAAGCCACCTACCTTTGCCTTGTCATCTTGTTTCAAGTGGCAAAGAAAGTCATCCTTTTCTCTTCTCCATATGGCCGAAAGTGAGCTTGATTGGGAGGATTTTATGGAGCCAAGAATCAAGCAATTAATTAAGGAAAAGCCTACCTAGCATGCCTAACCAAGTTGACCAAATAAAAAAAGCTAAATCAGATTTTAATTTCCTTCCTTGCTATTCCCTTAAGTCCTTACATGAGTTAGCATTTTCTTTTGCTCCTCACTTGACCGATTTGGTAAGTCATTCTCCTCTCTTTTCCTTCTTCCTTAGCTAGTTTACTCTTGTGAGCTTCAAGCTCCATTAATGGTGTATTAAGTTCTAGCACCATTTTTATGTAATTTTCCTAGTTAATTCTACTAAGTCTTGAAGCAAGAATCATCCTAGCAACCCTTGAAATTTTCGCCAAACATTAGTACTCCAAGGGGTTGTCTTGATTCAACAACAACTCAAGGAACAACAAGATCAAGTTAAGGTATATTTTCATGTTTTGAAAATCCTAGTAAATTCCTAAGTTAATGTCCGAAAATTATAGCTTCTAAATCTATGTTCTCTTCATCATTTCATGAAGGAAACTTGAATCTCCAATCATCCCAAGGTTTACCGAAAATTCCTTGAAAATACCTAAGGTAAACTCTTGTAAACTACTCCAAATCTTACTTATAAATCCTTGTTAGAAGTCTAACACATGGATCTCCTAAATCTACATATGGAGGCCAAAAATTCTACAACAATGTAGCATGGGAGGAGCTTGGAATTCAAGAGCAAATCAAGTGCAAGAATCATCTTGATTTAAGGAGTAAGTTTCTATAATTAAATCTATTAAGTTTAAGTTTGATTTAAGCTTCAAACTTTAGTATAAAATTTATGTACAACCCTTAGTAATATTAAGGCCTAAAATTATAGGTTATAATACCAATAAAATAATTTATAACATACAAGGTAAGATTATTACCTTAAGGTATAAATATATTTCACAAAATTTAATTATGATACATATACAATTAAGCCGAGACATCTAGGAGTTAAAAGTTCTATTTTGAGCTTATAATCATTCTAAGTCATTAGCATAATTTTTAGGAGTGTTATATGGCTTATATACAATTATATATACTTATTATAAGGTATAAATCAAGTTTAAAAACCATATGGTAAATATTTTTTAAAGCCGAGAATGAAATGGGTTATTTGGTGATTTTTGAAGAATATAAGTATATTAGATTATATTATAATTTTGGGAATATTAAAAATAGCTACAAGTATATAAATGGCTAGTTTATTAATTTATGTGGCTAAAATGTAAATTTTGAAAAGTATAGGGTAATATATATGATTGCCGAGAGTTAAGGAGGTTATTAGCATAATTATGATATAATATAAGGTAGGAATTAATATTATGAATTTTGGTGAATTTAAATAAGTGTTTAAGTGTTAAAATAACATTTTATAAAGTTTTGGGGCTATTTTGTTATCTATGGAAAATATGGAGTATAACCGAGATTACATATGAATTTATGGGGTATATTAAAGTATTAATTATGAAATTAGGCTTTGGTCAAAGTGTTGACCAAAAACTTTGGGTTAAAATTATTTATGACATAAAATATTAAGTTTATAAAAGTTTTGGGGAAAATATGTAATTTATGAAAGTATAAATGTAGAACCGAATTGAATATGGGGCGAATACATAATTTGTGAAATTATATGGGTCAATTCGGTATTTTAGGAAATTAAATATTAAAACTATAGTTTATGAATTAATATGTAACTTATATAAAGTTTTGGGGTTAAAATGTAAATATAGAAAATATAAGTTGAAAACCGAGAGTTTTAGGGATTGTTTAGTAATTTATAAAAGTTGGTATATTTAATTTGTAATTACCGAAAGTTATATGTTATTTAGTAATTTACAAAAGTTATGTGTTCAATATGTAATTACCAAATTTATAAGGTTGGTTTTGTAATTTAGTAAAGAAAGGAATTAAAACTAAGTAATATAATATATTATGGAGTATAATGTAAAGTTTATAAAATAATTGTGGTTATAATGAAAATAACCAAATTGTATTAATATGTAGAATAAGCGAAAACAATTATGAGTATATAAGTAATGAGATGAAGATATATCATAAAATGGAAATTCATTATCACACGTAGTTACTACATAAAATACCGAACTGTTAAACTACCTAGAACCACTATTAAATAACAGGAAGAAATAAAGAACATACGGAGTTAGTATATTACGAGTATTAGTTCTGTAATAACAGTACTGTAATAGTTAGTGTTAGTTGTATTAACGTTACCCGGTATTGCATGTATATACAACAGCGTTACGGGAAGGAAATTACTGAGCATGAATTGTCAAGCTAGCAGTCACACGGTGAACGGTATGTTAATTGTGTGGTCTGAATGTCCTAAGGATTTTCCTGAGGTCTAGACGTTGTGTGTTTAATTGCTAAGAGCGATATCTATGATTTATGTATATTATCTTGTATACTGTATTGCTCGACACCACTGCGTTTTATTTTACGCGAACGTCTTATGACTGGAAGTTTATACATCTAAACTCAAACAAGACTAGGCGACCTTTAGGTATTATGAGAACCTAACTGATGGTCAACTGTTACAGTCTTAACTCAAGGATTGGATATTGTATCACTAACTAAAGGGCTAACTTATAAAGAGAGGAATCCAGCTAGTTTCGAGTATCTGGTTGCGCATCATGATCACTACGAGGGACTATATCAAGAGTCACTCAAGGGAATCCATTATCCACATTCGATGATGGCAGAGGGCACTACTGTTGGTGCACAGTTTTGACCGAATCGGTCGTCTTTAAGGCAAATAAATTATCCAGGGCCATAAGGTCAGCTGGCAACGGTTCCTTTGGAACCCAGGGGACTACTGTCCATTATTAAGTTATTAAGGGTTGTCCTAACATGACGCCTGAGGTGGAAATTAATTAGAAGGTTTAAGTGATGGGTTAAAAGGATAAAAGCCATGTGGCCAACTAATAAGTACAGTCAATTAATACGCGTATCTTGTTTGGTTATTGGTTATTGATTATTTGGTTGTTGTTTACTATTATGTGGTGACACTGTTAGGTGAACTATTCTGTGTTTATTTAACATTTACAGTTGTTATTATTATTGTAAACCGGCATAGCATGTAATGAATCTAATATCAAGATGGCTAAACGACTTAAGGAATCCAAATGATTTAGGACTACATTTAGCATACCAGCATATCGTTTGCTGAGCCCTTCAATGGGCAAAACATTTCAGGTTACTGATTGAAGACACAAGCCAGAGTGCGGGATACAGGGTAGCTGATGTGTTTTCAATAAGCACCTTTTAGTTTTATTATGTACTGTGTGATGGAGTTTGATGTATTTGGTTTAGTTGCTCAGTTTGGATTTGGATTGTAAGTTTAAGATTACTCAGTATCTGTTCATCACAGCGGTGGAGAGTTGAAGTTGTTGGAAGGAGTAAGGTTGCCTTGTTACTCACATGGGTGAGTAACGGCGTGTAACACCAAACGTTAGATAGTTTTATTTTCCGCTGCGAATTATATTTTGTTATGCTACGACTTGTGCTTATATTACAGGATTAGGATTAGGGGTGTTACACCCAACAATTTCGGAAACCACCATATTTCCCCACATGTTTTGATTATTTTACAAAACTAACTCATATATTATATTATTACATTATCAACCTTATTAACTTATTACTTAAGATACTCAAATCTTATAATATACATATATGTATGTATTTATGCGAGCAGCCCCATTGTTTATTCAGTTTTATTTGTTCACCCTCAATTTCCTCTTAATTACAGTATAACCCCCTTTATTTTATAAACTTACAATTTAACACCTAAACTTTATATTATACATATTGATTTATTTAATTCCAATAAAATCACTTAATAATCTCCCAAATTTCCGAACAATCACAAGGTTGTTCTAAATTCCATTCCTTCTCTAGATTTTCGATTATTTACAATTTAGCACCATAAGTTCGTAAAATGTTGTACTTTGATACTTAATTATATATTATGCCCCTTAATTAAATAAATCCATTAACTAATCCCAAAAATCTTCCAAAATCCCAAACAGACCGCTAGGGTCTTAATATTCACTTTCTCAACACTTATTTTTTGGTAATTACATAAATACCCCATTTCTCTTTATGATTGTTATTTTAAACTTATTGTTTCTGAAATACCCCTGAACATTAAACGCATAAAATCATGACGCGTTTTATAATTCGGACATAAAATAACGTACGAACAATTAAATCTAGTATAGATATATGTGTACGAATACGAAGGTACACGTATGTAACGTTACGATATCGTAACGTTGTAACAGATAAATAAATATAACGCGGTATATTATATAGTCTTACGCGGTATATCGTAGCGTTACATAAAAATGATAACGTCGTATAACTTTGTAACAAATAAATAAATAAATATACGTCTTACATATATAAACAAACAAGTATAACTTATACAAAAAAAAAGAAAGAAAGAAAAAGGGAGCAAAGACGCTCCCGCTGAGGTTCGAACCCCGTACCTCTCATATGCCTAGTGAACGTCTTAACCGGTTGAGCTATGCTCGTATTCGGTAACTAAGACACGCGAACTAAAACTAGTATTCCATCAACGGAGTAAATACAAAAAAAGAAGGAACCAACTGTATCGCCTTCTTCTTCCCCCTCGAGGAAGAACCGATTCGAACAACGGAAAAAAAAATACAGAGACTAGAGGGAAACGATAGAAGTAGTTTAATCAAACGCCCATAATCCCTCTTGTAAATTGGGACAGCTTAGTCCCTGTTCCCTCCTGAATCCCTCGCCCTCTCAATCTCTGTAATGTATTGTAATCAAAAACAAGCGACGATAAACTTAGACATCTGCAGGGAATGTTCCCTCGCTAATCTTTGTAAACAGAAACCAACCCCTCATAACCCAATAATTAACTCCATCCTCCATACTCCATTTTCTCTGTAGCATCGTAAACCTGAAAGACCACTACAACAGACCACGCACCAAGGACAGAGCCCGCTTCTGTTTCAGAATTCATGCATCAGAGCCATGCCTTGCAAACTCCCACGCACTGTCTTTGTCTCCCGTGCCTTGTGCCATTTTATTCAAAAACCCATGGACCATCTCCTCTACCCTCCTGTTGTGCATCGTTTCTGCATGGGCAGAAACTTCTTTCACCCTCTCTGAGTTTAGCACACAAGGTAAGAGTTGTTGTACCTCATTGTCTTTCCTCTCCTTTTGAATGTTTTCTTGCCCGATAATACCAACATGAACTTCTCTAATCATCCTCTGTCTCACGCAAGCTTCTGCTAGCCATCGCTGCTGAAGTCCTGGGGAACTTCCAAAAACAGACTTCCTTCGAAGAGCTAATAGGGTGAGACTGTGAGTTCAGAGAGAAAGAAACAAACTATACCTGGCAATTCAGTTCTGTTAACCTCTCCTGTTCCACGCTGAGAATCCACCTACAGTCTAACTTACTGCCTCCTCTATCTTTGCATGAATCAGTCTGGGAATCTAGCCTTGAAGGGTGCACCAATTCCAGGAGCAACAGGCCACCACCGTTTCAGAAAGAAAACCAAATTTAGCTGGAAGGTGAGGTTCTGAAACAGACTGATCCTCTTATTCTTGTCATTACCTTCTCTGATTCTTCTTGCCAAGCCTAACCCCTGGGTAAATGCCCTCAGTTGCTGTCGAATAAACAAGGGTTGGAAGTTCCATACTACACCCAAGAATCAGCCAAGCAACTCAACTGGTGAGTTACTCCTAAACCCATGTCCTGATCAAAAAGAAAAACAAAATAAAACTCATCTGTCGATATTTCATTTCTGTAACATGACTCTCGGTTTTCTTACTGTCCTGGGGTGGTATTGGGTAATGATACTTACCACATTACGAATACATTTACTGAGTTATCCAGATGTGAGAGTAATTCAAACGAAAACAGAAACTAACCTGGTACATCAGTAGAAAGGAAAACAGAAGGGGAAAGAATATCAGCTTTAGTGCTTTAGTAATTCAGATTCTGTGTCTGTAAAATCTGTTCAGAAATGTTAACTAGGCTATCCTGGGTCTGGTGAAACTTAAATCTGTTACACCCTATACTACTTGAACTAGCAATGAGAGTGTGAAAGAAGAAACGAAAACAGAAAAGGAAAGAAAACAGAAACAAACATTTCGATAAAATAACAGAAGAAAACATCAGTTTCAGTTCTAAAAAGGAATATGTGTTTTTCTGTGTATGAACTTCTCAGAGGTATAACCCTTGTTGTTGTGGGTTGTTCTGGGGATTAAACCACTCATTAAGCCAACTAAGTAATCGACTACACAAGCAGTAAAGTCAAGGAACAGAAACAAACATTACAATGAAAGAGCAGGAGAAGCAGTAACAAAAGAAACACATCAGTTTTAGTTTCTGAAAGAAAGATATGTTTTCTGTATATGAGCTTCTCAGGGGTGTGACTGCTATGGTTGGGTTTAAAATGTTAATAGAACCTGAAACTAAGTGAACAAACCAGAAATCAAATCAAAAGAAACAGAAGAGATCGATAACAGAAAGAACAACAGTTTCAGTGTTCAGTTTTGAAATTCTTTCTTTTTCAGTAAGAGTGAGTTCTGTAGCTCTAACTTAGTGTCCCGAATTGTTTGAGAGTTAAGGCTTTTCGAGACCTTTACTAGGCAGCTAAGATTTCGGAGGGAAAGTTGTAAACCAGGTTCATGGTTAGAGAAAAGAGAGGGGATAAATTTATATCAGTTTTGGTACTTTTGGTTTTTCTGCAGAATGTAGATTTCTGCATGATGGAATTTTCAGTGGGTTTTAACAGAGCTGTCTTAGGTTGCTTTGAGTTGATATAAGGCTGGAACACATAATTGAAATGATGAACATCGTGGAACAGATTGAAAGATAAATCATTGGCTAAACAGATAGGCTAGAAGAGAAGTTGATAGAAAACAAGTTTCTGGTTTTTAGTTTTGGAGATTTTCAAGATTCTGTATAACTGTATTTAAGTGGGTACAACAGCATAACCTTGGGTTTGTCTTAGGACTAGTATTGTAATAAAACACGCAAATTAGTAAGTAAAGCAGTTAAGGGAAATCAAAATACCGACTAGATAACCGAGACAAGTGACAGAAGGAGAAGGAAGTCATATCAGTTCTTGCAGTTTCTGTGTAGAGTTGTTCTCAGAGGGTGTGTCTTGCTCCTTGGGTGGAAAATGAACTTAGAGTCTTTTAACTGTCTTAACTAAGAATGTAAATTATTTGGAGGAAGTTGTAGATCGGTTTAGGGAAAACAGAAAAGAGACTAAAGAGACAGAAACCTACTATAACAGAAAACTTCACATCAGGTCATCAGTTTCAGATGGGGTTCGGTTTTCGGTGCAGAGAAGTAAGTGAGGATTGTTGAAGTAATTTTGAGTGTAAGATGGAGATAAAACTTATAACCGAGTAAGAGACACATTGGAGTGAGATTGAGAGGCAGTTAGGTGAGTGATAGAATGCACTAACAGAAAACATAACCTGGTTTAATGTTTCAGATTTCTCCCACTGTCTGTTCCCTGTCGAATGAACTTCCAAGGTTGTTATCAGTGTTGTTCTGGATTAATTTTGAGTCTCAGACTTGACTGACTCATAAGCCTAAGTGTCTATAAGTTGGAGAGTACTAGAGAGATCATTTAACACCCCAGAAAAGAATGTAACAGTAGGAGAATGCAACAGCCCGATTTTCTGTTTTCAATTCATTTCAGTTTTTGGGTAGCTTCTGTTTCTGTGTATTTGAGTACAGCAGTTGGGTGAGTGTTTTACTAGGTGGTTTGAAGTTTAAAACATTATTAACATATGCACCTAGTAGGGTAATACTGAGGGAAGGAATGAAACATTCATGGAACTAAAGAGTAACAAGATACAAGAAGCAACATTAGATTGTGGTCTCAGTTTTCATTGATATTATGGTTCTGTTACAAGGGTATTATAAGTGGGATTCAGGTTTAATAATGAACCCAAATAGTAGCTCATCAATATAAGTAAGTTAGTGAATCATGTGGAGAAGGTTAAACACCAACTACTACATTAAAAGTAAGGTTAGTTAAGGTATTCCATGGAAATGGTGTTTTAATTTTTGGACGCTTATGGGTTTCTGTATAAAGAGGTTTTAGGGTTATTCTATGGCCTATATTATCACTATACAAGAGTTAAAATATTGCTCACCTATTTATCTAAGGAGGGAATACACATTAGACATGTTAAACCTATACTATATAAACTTGTTACATAATTACCTCTTAAACCGCCCTAAAACATTAACTAAGGAAAAAGGGCTTAGTTAACATGTAAATAAAGATATGAATATCCTAGGAGTAAGTTAAGCCTAGAATTAATGCACGTGAAGTTCTAAGAGTCAATATAAACTAGGCATGTAACAACATACCTAAGGAATAACATACGATATAAAGTGTCGTCGCATAAAATAATAAACTGACACATTGTTTTAATTAACGCTAGGGCCGTAGCGAGCTCCGACCGGGACTTGGAGTGTAAGACAACTCGTGCTTTCGATTAAGGTATGGACATGTGTGGTTCGTATGTTGCCGTGTTACACGGCTTGCGTGCTGTGTGCCTTGTTTGACAATGACCATAAGATTAGCATGAAATTGGATTGCTTGTTATGACTTGCTTATATGCTTGTTACATATATCATTGCTGCATAATACTTGCGCGCACACAGTAGTGTAGTCCCTTCTCGTTGATGAAACCTTGAGATGAAATACAACGAATTACGTAAACAAACAAGGAACTATATAAGAGGAACACTCCTCTTAAATTATAGAGGACTTCTAACGACACCCACTATGGTG
The DNA here is from genome assembly GCA_023374045.1 of Limonium bicolor. NCBI lineage: Eukaryota > Viridiplantae > Streptophyta > Magnoliopsida > Caryophyllales > Plumbaginaceae > Limonium > Limonium bicolor. Next base: position 272,583,212 of record CM041777.1, read on the forward strand.
TCGAACTTATAACGATAATGAATAGTAAAATACCAGTTGAAGGAAACCATACTGGGGTATTGAGGTGACCCCGCGTTCTCGACGCACGACGCCGGAAATGGAGGATTAGCTATGGAGAAGACGCTCTTCAATATGTGGTGATAAGAGAATTCACAAATAAACCTTAAAGAATCAAGGAAAGATTGGCGCCTACATGATATGGTCACGGGACTTAACCATATCCCCAGACTTGGTGCAAGAGGAGAGAAAGAGGATACACTTACGGGAACAACTGAAAAGGAATAAAAATACACAACGCTCGAATGATCCCATAGTGAGGATCTTTGGTATAATATACCTATACACACGTGCTATCAGTTACATAATTGTTTGTTGCTTGTTATGCTTGGTTGCTAGTTTCTAATGCCTTGCTACCTTGAAGTGTGTATGATATTATGATGTGATGTGGTGTGCTTTACTACCTTATTATAGCATGTAATTTGACTTAATATTATTCGCCAAGTAGTCGTGTAGCCCGGTAACATACGGGCTACACATATTCATACTCAGCATAGTTTTGCTGAGTCCTTTATTTTTACAGGTGATCAGCTGGACCATGTCGGAGTGTAGGTGAAGGACTATCATGGGGGTAGTCTATCTGGGCAAGACTTCTAAGTAGAATGTATAAATGCATGGGTTGTGACTATGTAGCACTAAACCCTGGATGTACGTTTCAGTTTGTGTGGTTTACTTAAGTACTTATGCTGTAGACTCTCGGTACTTGGTTGTATTTCATGTTGTACTTGGATTTGGTTAAGGTTTTAATTCCAGTCATTCAGACCGTAACTTGGTGTTGGTAGTGTGACTATGTCAACCACGTGGGTGGTTGACGTCTGTGGCACTCGGATGGAGTTGCGAATCCGCTGCATATATTTATCGTGATATCGTTAGGCGCATTGGTTGTACTACTGTTGGTTTATTCGGGGGTGTTACAAAAAGTGGTATCAGAGCGTAGTTACGCTCTGATGACTGGAACAGAGAAGTACCAAGAATAGGAAAACTTAAATTTGGGAAACGAGGTTAAGGGTTAGTAATGTGAGGCACGACGTTACCAATTTAAACCGCCAGCAAGGGTGATAACAACTTGCAGTAAGATTCTTGTGTATGTTCTAAACTAACAAACGACATTCTTAGATGGCCGAGCGACGAGGTCAAGGACAAGACTGTGACGCCACGACCCGGGACTACTACCATGCAGCGTTCCAGGTCGAGATCACCGTCCAGATGCGGGACAAGGAACTCGCCCAGAAGAGGGAGACGAAAGGTGGTGACTCAGAGGACCGTAAACGGAAGGGTGCGGGGAGGAAGAAGTACTACCCGAGCAAGAGGCGAGCGAAATACCATGGGAGCAAGCCTACAGAGACACTTCAGCTAGGCCACCCGGCTATTGCGGCTAAGCCGCTACGCTCCTACCCATCCAAGGGTAAATGAACTAAACGCTAACGCCTGAATACCTATACTGTTGGCGTGACCTAGTATTAGCTAACCAAATGACTTGTTCAGGGTCTGGAGCCGGCCCAAGCAAAAAGACCAAGCGCCGCTTTAAGTGCAGGCGATGCTCGAAGAACCACCCCGGAGTTAATTGCCAGGGTGAACCGGTAAAGTGCTTTTACTGCAAGAAGCGCGGGCACAGGGCCTTTGAGTGCTTCGCAAATCCCGAGAGCGAGAGCTATAAGCCCAGTTATGGTCGAGAGGTGACCAGAGAGCGGGATCTCGTGACCCCCAGAAGGCATCTACTCCGAAGCCAGGGGAGGTGGCCTTAAACATCATGGACCGCACCGAAGGACCAGACACCCCTTCAGCTACAGGTAAAACCTAAAACCTCAAAAGACTGTAAAGCATGACCAAATCTTTGTGTGCCAAGTTGTATGACCATGCATGAAATCTGGTAGGTTACTAGTACCACAAACAAAAAAAAAACTATACTGTATAATAGCCTAAGACTCGAAGCGCTGACTAGAGCGTGAAGTTTGAAGACGTCGCCAAAAGAATAATAACCATTGAGGGACCAATTTTAGAAGCAACTTGGGTCGACATGCTTAGCAGTCGACATGACCCTACCTTACCAGCGAAAAGGGTCGAAACACCCTAAAATTTAGGAAATAAATAAAGCGTACATAAGCAATTAAATAAGCCAAGGATGGGATTGAGATAAATTCTCCAACTCGTACACTCGAAAGATTAATTTTAGAAAACCCCTCGTAAAACCATGAAATGAGAGGATATAATTCGAGACGAAATTACACCATGAAATTGGTACAACCTATAATGCTTACTAAAGCACGACACAATTTTACACACTAAAGTATAATATTACAGAATTCGATTAATTCCCTACCCCAACACAAGGCAAACAGATAAGAAAAATGGCAATGAATCCGCCACTATGTTCAAACATCTATCGAATATTTTGTACAAGGGGACCAAATAAAAGGAGTTGTGTACCATAGAGAATTAAGTTCCGATCATGGAGGAACAAGTTCCGAAAAGGGAACTGTTGAAAACACCCGCAAGCAATGCAACGGGTAACTGTGGAACCTAATGTTATAAAAAGATAAACCATTTGGATCATATGTATATCATTAACTATGGTTATGAAGGAAGTGACCACACCTGCAACGTTATTTCGCATAGCATTTAATGCTCATGCACTAACATTATATGATAGCATTATTTAACCATTTGGCATTGTACCATATATTACATATCACGTTATTCATTTTAATAAACCATACTTTAAATTACACTGTATGACTTGTAGTATATATATCTTTATACTAATGTCATAATACTTGTCATTTACCATTTCATGATATTAAAACCATATTGTATATACTTATATATATACATATATTCTTGGTTTTACACATATATATATATTTATATATGTAATTTTTATTTGATTTAATCATATAATATATAGTTGCATGTATTGTGACAGTGTTATTTCTTAAACTCCCATTCAAGGGGTAAGTTGGTCAACCTGACCTCTTGGTCAAATTAGTTGACTTAGTCAGGCATGGTATTAAATAATGCATGCACTTTGCAATATGCTACCCCTGATTGTATAATTTACAGTTTATCAACTTTATTCATTTATAACACCCATCATTTAATATTGAATGGTTCTCAACCATATTTTATACGCATTTCCTACAATATTAGTAACGCCTTTATGCACATACAAATATACATAACTTATAAAACTCCCTTCATTAAATGTTACATTTGATTATTTTATGTAAGGTGATTATTCTCACTAGTTCGTAATATATCATACGAACTTATATTAAGATTCCTATCTTAATATCATGTAACATTTGTATAATACCATAATAACCTTTTAAAGTCTATTCATTATACTCATTATTTTGTAAGTTCATTTATTCATTATTACCATATTTGTTTTATGGGAATAGTCTTACTTATACACGTATTATATCCAACTTAAAAACCAATTGTATATGTAGAAGTATATATATGTACATCTTCTTACTTCAAATGTTGTCAAGGTTAAAATTACTTAGCCAAGCAATTTCCAACCTTATGATTCAAATTCAATTATACAATATCGTGTACTTTAATTTCTCCTATTTAGTATAACAACCATAACAAAAAAAACAGGCAATTACCGAATATAAATCTTGGATTAAGATATAAGTAGCGATAAGAAAATACCACTCATAAAAAGAATAATGACGGGGGCTTTACTATCCCAAGTAACGGTAGTACAGGTCTCCAATACAAATATATTCGAACATGCGATGTCCTAGATAAATTCTAGGCGTATGCTAGGACCTAAAAGGGCTTGTATACACTGGACAAATTATTCACTATAACACCTGGGGTTGAACCTTAGGCAAGAAGATTAAGAGAACCTAATCATATGGGGAGACATTAAATACGGTGCGGATGGATCACCTATATCCATATCTATAAATACGGTGCGGATGGATCACCTATATCCATACTATATCTATGAATACGGTGCGGATGGATCACCTATATCCATACTATATCTATGAATACGGTGCGGATGGATCACCTATATCCATATCTATAAATACGGTGTGGATGGATCACCTATATCCATATCTATAAATACGGTGCGGATGGATCACCTATATCCATACTATATCTATGAATACGGTGCAGATGGATCACCTATATCCATACTATATCTATGAATACGGTGCGGATGGATCACCTATATCCATATCTATAAATACGGTGCGGATGGATCACCTATATCCATACTACATCTCCCTATATGAGAACTTGGAATGAAAAGAACTCATAACATCAGAAGGATACGAATGTATGTACCAATATACTATTTATTTAATGGAACAACCATATGTGCATATATAAGACAAAAGGGTATTATAATTCAATTACGACCTTGGAACTTATAACACATAAGTATACATATATTATGGATACAAGAATGAGTGAATGTATATAGGTACCCATTTAGATATATACATAGTTGGAAAATTTAAGGGATTAATTCAAGAATTGATGGCCAGATGGCTAGAAGCATGGAGGGTAATAATTTAAAAAAAATTGGTTGATTGTTTGCTGGACGTGCGAGGTTGAACTTAACCCTGGTCAGGTCAAGTGATACTGAGCACAAATTGGGGTGGAAGGGTAGTTCAACACTTACGCTGACCACGTAAGGGTTGGATAACTCTCGAAACCTCTTACAAGTGGACACATGAACTACAAAATACGAAGGGTGCAATATCGATGTAGATGATACGAGCGGGTAGAATACATTGATACATGATTCGAGATTTAGAGGCTACAACCATAGAAACTTCTAACATATATAATCTGGTAACCTTTTGACTGAAACCAATTGAAGTCAACCAACAGGGTTAAGGCCATAATTGGGCTGAAAAACAAAGATAATTAAAGACGAAAGACGTCTAATTGAGTTGTACACATTAAAGGATAAAAGATGGTAGTAATGCTAGGAGAGTAAACCAGCTAACTACACATAAATATGAGCAGTAATAAAAACTAAACCAATCGTGGTAACAATAACACATCGATAACATTCAAATACCAAGAACTAAATCATTAACGCCAAAAGGGTCAGCCAGGCACAAAGATCTAGACGCTTAAAAGCGCACCAAAAGCATGAATGTCCAACCTCCAAAGGAACTGAATAGACAAAGTACAACCCACAGAGACCGTGTATAAATTAAATTACCCCATGTTAGCCAAGAGACTAGGCGGAAGAAACAATTAAACCATCCACTACCTTGGAAGACATAGTAAGGGAAAGCTAAACCCGAAGGTAATCAGAGTCGCACAGCAGAAGCTGGTGGACCAGATCGCACATCTTCCAGTTGAGTAACAAATGACCTATCGGCCAATACCTTAAACCTAGAGAGGTGAAACCCGAATCCGTTTCTAGATCAGTACGACTACCGATAAGAGTCTTTTGATACAGAAACTAAACCCTTAACATGATCAAGGCCGTTGATGAGATCATAATGTAAGCTACATTGCATAGGAACTAGAATGCTCCATGAGAGTTAAAACATCTTGAACCAAGGTCCTAGGATGGTATGGTTCAAGATGGTATAAAAAGGATTACGTGGGCGTAATCCATTTTTAAGGGGGGTAGGCGCGTTACGTTTTTACTGTGTTATTGCTCGTTGTGGTGTGTTTGGATTGTGTGTATGTGAATGGTATCTACGTGTACTTGAATGCTCTGTATGAATGAATGTTGTGTGCCTCGGCTTGCACTTTAGCATATTATACACATTGCTAGCGTCTTGGTCTACTCTGAGAATTTGTGTGAAGCTACTGATGTGGCATGGTGCTTAGAAGCACTGAGAATTTTAAGTGGAAAATATAAGTTAAGGAAGCAAGACTTCGGGACGAAGTCTCTTAAGTGGGGTAAGTTGAAATACCCCTGAACATTAAACGCATAAAATCATGACGCGTTTTATAATTCGGACATAAAATAACGTACGAACAATTAAATCTAGTATAGATATATGTGTACGAATACGAAGGTACACGTATGTAACGTTACGATATCGTAACGTTGTAACAAATAAATAAATAAATATAACGCGGTATATTATATAGTCTTACGCGGTATATCGTAGCGTTACATAAAAATGATAACGTCGCATAACTTTGTAACAAATAAATAAATAAATATACGTCTTACATATATAAACAAACAAGTATAACTTATACAAAAAAGAAAGAAAGAAAGAAAAAAGGGAGCAAAGACGCTCCCGCTGAGGTTCGAACCCCGTACCTCTCATATGCCTAGTGAACGTCTTAACCGGTTGAGCTATGCTCGTATTCGGTAACTAAGACACGCGAACTAAAACTAGTATTCCATCAACGGAGTAAATACAAAAAAAGAAGGAACCAACTGTATCGCCTTCTTCTTCCCCCTCGAGGAAGAACCGATTCGAACAACGGAAAAAAAATACAGAGACTAGAGGGAAACGATAGAAGTAGTTTAATCAAACGCCCATAATCCCTCTTGTAAATTGGGACAGCTCAGTCCCTGTTCCCTCCTGAATCCCTCGCCCTCTCAATCTCTATAATGTTGTAATTAAAAACAAGCGACGATAAACTTAGACATCTGCAGGGAATGTTCCCTCGCTAATCTTTGTAAACAGAAACCAACCCCTCATAACCCAATAATTAACTCCATCCTCCATACTCCATTTTCTCTGTAGCATCGTAAACCTGAAAGACCACTACAACAGACCACGCACCAAGGACAGAGCCCGCTTCTGTTTCAGAATCTCATGCATCAGAGCCATGCCTTGCAAACTCCCACGCACTGTCTTTGTCTCCCGTGCCTTGTGCCATTTTATTCAAAAACCCATGGACCATCTCCTCTACCCTCCTGTTGTGCATCGTTTCTGCATGGGCAGAAACTTCTTTCACCCTCTCTGAGTTTAGCACACAAGGTAAGAGTTGTTGTACCTCATTGTCTTTCCTCTCCTTTTGAATGTTTTCTTGCCCGATAATACCAACATGAACTTCTCTAATCCTTCTCTGTCTCACGCAAGCTTCTGCTAGCCATCGCTGCTGAAGTCCTGGGGAACTTCCAAAAACAGACTTCCTTCGAAGAGCTAATATGGTGAGACTGTGAGTTCAGAGAGAAAGAAACAAACTATACCTGGCAATTCAGTTCTGTTAACCTCTCCTGTTCCACGCTGAGAATCCACCTACATTCTAACTTACTGCCTCCTCTATCTTTGCATGAATCAGTCTGGGAATCTAGCCTTGAAGGGTGCACCAATTGCAGGAGCAACAAGCCACCACCGTTTCAGAATGAAAACCAAATTTAGTTGGAAGGTGAGGTTCTGAAACAGACTGATCCTCTTATTCTTGTCATTACCTTCTCTGATTCTTCTTGCCAAGCCTAACCCCTGGGTAAATGCCCTCAGTTGCTGTCGAATAAACAAGGGTTGGAAGTTCCATACTACACCCAAGAATCAGCCAAGCAACTCAACTGGTGAGTTACTCCTAAACCCATGTCCTGATCAAAAAGAAAACAAAATAAAACTCATCGTCGATATTTCATTTCTGTAACATGACTCTCGGTTTTCTTACTGTCCTGGGGTGGTATTGGGTAATGATACTTACCACATTACGAATACATTTACTGAGTTATCCAGATGTGAGAGTAATTCAAACGAAAACAGAAACTAACCTGGTACATCAGTAGAAAGGAAAACAGAAGGGGAAAGAATATCAGCTTTAGTGCTTTAGTAATTCAGATTCTGTGTCTGTAAAATCTGTTCAGAAATGTTAACTAGGCTATCCTGGGTCTGGTGAAACTTAAATCTGTTACACCCTATACTACTTGAACTAGCAATGAGAGTGTGAAAGAAAGAAACAAAAACAGAAAAGGAAAGAAAACAGAGAAACAAACATTTCGATTAAAATAACAGAAGAAAACATCAGTTTCAGTTCTAAAAAGGAATATGTGTTTTTCTGTGTATGAACTTCTCAGAGGTATAACCCTTGTTGTTGTGGGTTGTTCTGGGGATTAAACCACTCATTAAGCCAACTAAGTAATCGACTACACAAGCAGTAAAGTCAAGGAACAGAAACAAACATTACAATGAAAGAGCAGGAGAAGCAGTAACAAAGAAACACATCAGTTTTAGTTTCTGAAAGAAAGATATGTTTTCTGTATATGAGCTTCTCAGGGGTGTGACTGCTATGTTGGGTTTAAAATGTTAATAGAACCTGAAACTAAGTGAACAAACCAGAAATCAAATCAAAAGAAACAGAAGAGATCGATAACAGAAAGAACAACAGTTTCAGTGTTCAGTTTTGAAATTCTTTCTTTTTCAGTAAGAGTGAGTTCTGTAGCTCTAACTTAGTGTCCCAAATTGTTTGAGAGTTAGGCTTTTCGAGACCTTTACTAGGCAGCTAAGATTTCGGAGGGAAAGTTGTAAACCAGGTTCATGGTTAGAGAAAAGAGAGGGGGATAAATTTATATCAGTTTTGGTACTTTTGGTTTTCTGCAGAATGTAGATTTCTGCATGATGGAATTTTCAGTGGGTTTTAACAGAGCTGTCTTAGGTTGCTTTGAGTTGATATAAGGCTGGAACACATAATTGAAATGATGAACATCGTGGAACAGATTGAAAGATAAATCATGGCTAAACAGATAGGCTAGAAGAGAAGTTGATAGAAAATAAGTTTCTGGTTTTTAGTTTTGGAGATTTTCAAGATTCTGTATAACTGTATTTAAGTGGGTACAATAGCATAACCTGGGTTTGTCTTAGGACTAGTATTGTAATAAAACACGCAAATTAGTAAGTAAAGCAGTTAAGGGAAATCAAAATACCGACTAGATAACCGAGACAAGTGACAGAAGGAGAAGGAAGTCATATCAGTTCTTGCAGTTTCTGTGTAGAGTTGTTCTCAGAGGGTGTGTCTTGCTCCTTGGGTGGAAAATGAACTTAGAGTCTTTTAACTGTCTTAACTAAGAATGTAAATTATTTGGAGGAAGTTGTAGATCGGTTTAGGGAAAACAGAAAAGAGACTAAAGAGACAGAAACCTACTATAACAGAAAACTTCACATCAGGTCATCAGTTTCAGATGGGGTTCGGTTTTCGGTGCAGAGAAGTAAGTGAGGATTGTTGAAGTAATTTTGAGTGTAAGATGGAGATAAAACTTATAACCGAGTAAGAGACACATTGGAGTGAGATTGAGAGGCAGTTAGGTGAGTGATAGAATGCACTAACAGAAAACATAACCTGGTTTAATGTTTCAAATTTCTCCCACTGTCTGTTCCCTGTCGAATGAATTCCAAGGTTGTTATCAGTGTTGTTCTGGATTAATTTTGAGTCTCAGACTTGACTGACTCATAAGCCTAAGTGTCTATAAGTTGGAGAGTACTAGAGAGATCATTTAACACCCCAGAAAAGAATGTAACAGTAGGAGAATGCAACAGCCCGATTTTCTGTCTTCAATTCATTTCAGTTTTTGGGTAGCTTCTGTTTCTGTGTATTTGAGTACAGCAGTTGGGTGAGTGTTTTACTAGGGTGGTTTGAAGTTTAAAACATTATTAACATATGCACCTAGTAGGGTAATACTGAGGGAAGGAATGAAACATTCATGGAACTAAAGAGTAACAAGATACAAGAAGCAACATTAGATTGTGGTCTCAGTTTTCATTGATATTATGGTTCTGTTACAAGGGTATTATATGTGGGATTCAGGTTTAATAATGAACCCAAATAGTAGCTCATCATATAAGTAAGTTAGTGAATCATATGGAGAAGGTTAAACACCAACTACTACATTAAAAGTAAGGTTAGTTAAGGTATTCCATGGAAATGGTGTTTTAATTTTTGGACGCTTATGGGTTTCTGTATAAAGAGGTTTTAGGGTTATTCTATGGCCTATATTATCACTACACAAGAGTTAAAATATTGCTCACCTATTTATCTAAGGAGGGAATACACATTAGACATGTTAAACCTATACTATATAAACTTGTTACATAATTACCTCTTAAACCGCCCTAAAACATTAACTAAGGAAAAGGGCTTAGTTAACATGTAAATAAAGATATGAATATCCTAGGAGTAAGTTAAGCCTAGAATTAATGCACGTGAAGTTCTAAGAATATATAAACTAGGCATGTAACAACATACCTAAGGAATAACATACGATATAAAGTGTCGTCGCATAAAATAATAAACTGACACATTGTTTTAATTAACGCTAGGGCCGTAGCGAGCTCCGACCGGGACTTCGAGTGTAAGACAACTCGTGCTTTCGATTAAGGTATGGACATGTGTGGTTCGTATGTTGCCGTGTTACACGGCTTGCGTGCTGCGTGCCTTGTTTGACAATGACCATAAGATTAGCATGAAATTGGATTGCTTGTTATGACTTGCTTATATGCTTGTTACATATATCATTGCTGCATAATACTTGCGCGCACACAGTAGTGTAGTCCCTTCTCGTTGATGAAACCTTGAGATGAAATACAACGAATTACGTAAACAAACAAGGAACTATATAAGAGGAACACTCCTCTTAAATTATAGAGGACTTCTAACGACACCCACTATGGTGTCAAACTTATAACGATAATGAATAGTAAAATACCAGTTGAAGGAAACCATACTGGGGTATTGAGGTGACCCCGCGTTCTCGACGCACGACGCCGGAAATGGAGGATTAGCTATGGAGAAGACGCTCTTCAATATGTGGTGATAAGAGAATTCACAAATAAACTTAAAGAATCAAGGAAAGATTGGCGCCTACATGATATGGTCACGGGACTTAACCATATCCCCAGACTTGGTGCAAGAGGAGAGAAAGAGGATACACTTACGGGAACAACAGAAAAGGAATGAAAATACACAACGCTCGAATGATCCCATAGTGAGGATCTTTGGTATAATATACCTATACACACGTGCTATCAGTTACATAATTGTTTGTTGCTTGTTATGCTTGGTTGCTAGTTTCTAATGCCTTGCTACCTTGAAGTGTGTATGATATTATGATGTGATGCGGTGTGCTTTACTACCTTATTATAGCATGTAATTTGACTTAATATTATTCGACCAAGTAGTCGTGTAGCCCAGGAACATACGGGCTACACATATTCATACTCAGCATAGTTTTGCTGAGTCCTTTATTTTTACAGGTGATCAGCTGGACCATGTCGGAGTGTAGGTGAAGGACTATCATGGGGGTAGTCTATCTGGGCAAGACTTCTAAGTAGAATGTTTAAATGCATGGGTTGTGACTATGTAGCACTAAACCCTGGATGTACGTTTCAGTTTGTGTGGTTTACTTAAGTACTTATGCTGTAGACTCTCGGTACTTGGTTGTATTTCATGTTGTACTTGGATTTGGTTAAGGTTTTAATTCCAGTCATTCAGACCGTAACTTGGTGTTGGTAGTGTGACTATGTCAACCACGTGGGTGGTTGACGTCTGTGGCACCCGGATGGAGTTACGAATCCGCAGCATATAATTATCGTGATATCGTTAGGCGCATTGGTTGTACTACTGTTGGTTTATTCGGGGGTGTTACAGTTTCTTTAAATACCCAAATGATTATTTTTATCACTCTAATTGGGTCAACCCTCTCATGTGGTCAGGATTGCACAACAGTTAGAAAAAAACCCCGTACCAGACATGAAAGCCGATGTTTGTATTGTAAATTTCTATGAAAGGAGGAAAACTTGGATTACACCAGGACTGAGATGAGACATCTGAGTCAATCACCACAGGGATACCAGTTGTATCATTCTCCATTGGAGATGATGCTGAGTTTCTATACGGTGGTCAGAAGAGGATGGACAAGGCGAGAAAGATTATTTTGAAGTCAGGAGACGTGTTGATATTTGGTGGAGAATCCAGAGATATAGTGTACCATGGGATTAAGGGCATTAAGTTGAATACAGCCCCATCAACCTTAGTAAACACCACCCATTTGAAACCCGGACGGTTAAATTTGACGTTTAGGCAATATTGATGTAATTATAGAGCTTGTATGTAAGAATCATTGGATTAATGAATGGCATTTTAATTCCTTTGAGACATACACCCCAACCTCACTATCTTACAAATTGTTAACCCCAGGCCCCGAGTCTAATGGAGGAGCAGTGCTGAATATGTTGGACAAGACCGAGGCCAAGGATAAGGGGAATGTCATCATGGGAACCTTCACTGTAAACGACGTGAGTGCATCGATACTATTCGACTCAGGAGCGTCTCATTCTTTTATATCCTCTGCATTAGCAAGGAAGTTAGAGACGACCCCTGAGCCTCTCTTAGATTTCCTAGTCACACTACCGATTAAGGAGAGAGTGAGGTGCACGAAACTCCACTAGGGAGTTCAGATTAACATCATGTATGAAGAGTTTCACGCGGAGTTGATTGAGCTAGATAATTTGGGATTTGATATCATCATGGGCATGGATTGGCTATAGAAATATAAAGGTCGACTACATTGCACAGAGCATAGATTACTACTGAAGAGCCCGAAGGGCAAGACAGTTTCATACCGCAGTACTCCAAGAGAACCGACGTTCAAGCTAGTATCTGCTATATCTTTGATGAAGAAGGTGAAAAAGGGACAATCAGTATATTTGTGCTATGTCCAGGACATGAGACAGGAAGAGTAGACACAGTCAGACATACCAGTTGTTTCAGACTTCTCTGATCTATTTCCTGAAGAATTACCAGGGATGCCACCCAAGAGGGATGTTGAGTTCTCCATAGATGTGATACTAGGCACGGGGCCTATTGCTAAGGTGCCCTACAGAATGGCACCAGCAGAGATGAAAGAGCTGAAGATTCAGTTAGAGGATCTGCTTGACAAGGGTTTTATCAGACCGAGTGCGTCACCATGGGGAGCACCAGTTTTGTTTGTGAAGAAAAAGGATGGTAGCATGTGACTATGCATTGACTACAGGGAGCTTAACGCTGTCACAGTCAAGAATGAGTACCCTTTACCAAGAATTGATGACATGTTCGACCAATTGAGAGGTGCTACAGTTTTCTCGAAGATTGATTTGAGATCAGGATACCATCAGATACGGATCGCTGACGGAGACATAGAGAAGACAGCTTTTTGAACGCGTTATGGGCACTATGAGTTCACAGTTATGTCATTTGGCTTATCGAACGCCCCAGCTATATTCATGGACCTTATGAACCGATTGTTCAGAGAGCAGTTAGACTCATCAGTGGTTGTGTTCATCGACGACATTTTAGTCTATTCGAAGACAAAGGACGAGCACGAGGTGCATCTGAGGCAAGTTTTGTAGACGATGAGAGAGAACCAATTGTATGCCAAGCTTCCAAAGTGTGATTTCTGGTTAGACAACGTAGCTTTCCTAGGGCATGTGATATCTGCCAGCGGTATATCTGTAGACCCTGCAAAGATTGAGGCAGTTAAGACTTGGCCGCCGTAGTTTCTTGGGATTAGCTGGTTACTACCACAGATTTGTTCAAGACTTCTCCAAACTGGCGAAACCAATGACTAGTCTGATGAAGAAAGACTCACCATTTGTATGGACCAAGGATTGCGAGCGTTCCTTTCAGACACTGAAGGATCTACTGACGTCGGCACCCATACTCACCATTCCAGAGGGGACCGACGGGTTTGAAGTGTATTGTGATGCCTCAGGCACAGGGATAAGGTGTGTACTCATGCAGAATGGCAAGGTTATCGCTTATGCATCACGACAGCTGAAGAAACATGAAGAGAACTACCCAACTCATGATTTGGAATTGGGAGCAGTAGTGTTTGCACTGAAAATCTGGCGCCACTACTTATATGGAGTTACAGTGATAGTCTACTCGGATCATAAGAGCCTTCAGCACCTATTCATACAGAAGGAGCTGAACAAGAGGCAGAGGCAATGGGTCGAGTTTCTGAAGGACTACGACATCGACCTCAGGTACAAGGAGGGTAAGGAAAATGTAGTTGCTGACGCCCTGAGCCGTAGAGCTCATTCCTTATTTGCCATGACAGGAGACAACGGACTCATCGAGGGGGTACGTTGTGCTCAGGATAAGGACCAGTACATGCAGACTATCAGGCAGCAGTTGACTGACGGTATCTTTGAGAGACAGAAGTATGACTTTGTACTCAGTGAAGATGGGTTAATTAGACTGAATGGTCGTTTGTGCATTCCAGAGTCCAGCCCCGACTTGAAGGAAAAGATATTGCAGGAAGCTCATTGCTCTTCTCTTCCTTATCAGTACATCCAGGATCATCTAAGATGTACAAGGATCTGAAACTACATTTCTGGTGGAGTGGTATGAAGAAAGATGTTGCAGAGTTGGTGGCCAGATGTATGACTTGTCAGAAAGTAAAATTTGAGCACCGGAGACCGGGTGGGTTAGTACAGCCGATGCCCATTCCATATTGGAAGTTCGAGGATATATCCATAGATTTCGTGGTCGGTCTTCCACAGACTAGAGGAGGTGCTAACATGATATGGGTCATCGTCGACAGACTAACAAAGGTAGCAAAATTTATTCCTCTCAAGGACACTTGGAAAGTCCCCAAGCTGGCGGACCTCTTCCAGAAAGAGATCATTAGACACCACGGTGTACCTAAGTCGATGTGTCAGATAGAGATTCTAGATTTGTCTCCAGATTTTGGCAGCAAGTTCAAGAGGCATTGGGTACGAAGCTGAAGCTAAGTACCGCCTTTCACCCACAGACAGACGATCAGAGTGAAAGAACAATTCAAACATTAGAGGACATGCTTAGAGCTTGTGCCTTAGACTTCCAGGAAAGCTGGATAGATCGACTACATCTGATCGAGTTTGCGTACAACAACAGCTATCATGCATCCATTCAGATGCCACCATTCCAAGCATTGTATGGCAGGCCATGCAGGACACCTCTTTGTTGGGACGAGGCCAGTGAGAATATCATCTTAGGGCCAGAATACCTAGACCAGATGAAAGAGGATATTGTGCAAATACGCAAGAACATGAAGATAGCCCAGGACAGACAAAAGTCATATGCTGATGTCCGGAGGAGAGACCCCGAGTTCGCAGTAGGCGATCGAGTCTTCCTTAAAGTTTCACAATGAAGGGAGTTTTAAGATTTGGGCAGAAGGGCAAGCTTAGCCCAAAGTATGTAGGACCGTACCTTATCACGGAGCGAGTGGGCCCATTAGCCTACAGATTAGATTTACCTGTTGAGCTAGGGAGAGTGCACAATGTGTTCCACATATCTCAGCTAAAGCAGTATGTACCTCACCCATCACATATCTTAGAGCCCGAGACACTCGAGCTAGATCCTACACTTAGATATGAGGAGACCCCAGTTCGCACTTTAGACTCCAAGACTAGGGAGACCAGGAACAAGACCATTAGAATGGTCAAGGTTCTATGGTCAAACCACGACATTGAGGAGGCGACATGGGAGTTAGAGGACTCCATGTGAGACAAGTACCCAGAACTATTCCTTTAGTTTGTGTATACTTGTGGGGGTACGTGGGCGTAACCCTTTTTAAGGGGGGTAGAGCACCACATGCGACTTGCTTGCATATTTGCAGTCTATACTGGTTTTGGTTTTGTGTTTGGTTATTTGTGTTTGATTGTTGCTCATGTGTGCACTTGAGTGAATGGTTATTGATGTGTTCTATGTAACACTTGGTATTGATGTGTTCTATGTAACATTTGGATGGTTAATAAAAGCACACTTATTTGCTTTACAATATCTATCAAGTTACTTATGCTATAATTACATTGATTGTCATGAACAAGGGTTATGTGTATGTACGAATTGCATACACTCGGATTACTGATGGAATGTGGAGGTGTCAGTATAGTATTGACACCCAGGAATGATAAGTATACAAGGAATAGATATGAGAACTTGATTCCATAGGAGAAGTAAGTAGAAGTTATGACTTCGGGACGAAGTCCTTTTAAGGGGGGTAGACTGAAACACCCCTAACCATTAAATACTTAAATAATAGTAAATAAATATTATTTGGGGGTTATGAAACCCTAAGAAAACATATAAACACTTAGGCGTTAAAAACGCACCGAAACTCCTCAAGGTCAACAAAGAGCGTTAAGCTGGACCTTAAGCTAACCAAGGTATATGAACTATAAAACTCATACTAAGTCAACTAAGGATCATTATATGACCTTTAGAACATAGGACCTCATCTAAAACATAGTAAAAATGCAAAATGCCCGGGAGTGTCAATACACCTCCCTTAAGGCCCGAAAGTCCCGGAAACTTTATAAGATAAAGGAAAGCATTACACTTCATTCCAAAAGCACCATAACACTTTATTAAACATATAGATGAAGTCCTCACGCTAAATTCACAGTTAAACACAAAGTGCTCGGAGGTACCGGATGGGGGCCCCATAAAGGCCCGGGAATGCCCCGGAGAGGTACCAAAGTGGCACGAACTCCTATATAATTCATTATTATAGTTCCTATCATCATTATTCATCATTCTAAAGAGAATGCTTTAGCTACTTTTTCAAAAATACATAAAGTCCTTGGGGGAATTTCTTAACGCTCCTATTTTGCCCTCAATTCTTCTAGAACCTCACCAACAACATGTGCAACCATTTACTCCAACATTTCAACATGTGGAACCTTAGTAGGCGTAGTGCGGCTCGAGGTAGCTTGTACGGGTGTGTTATCTTCCCCATGGAATATCCAATCAGAGTAACCGTACAAAACCTTTATATGCTAAATGAACCTTCACGACTTCAGGCTTAAGATACTGTCTGTTTCTACACCTTGTCATGTCACAAGGGCACTTAATTTTACCATCTTCCATACATTCAGGGTGTTGTAATGCAAAAGCGACAAATTCTTCCATCTTCTTCAACCATTCGGCAAAGATTCTACCTCTCTCAAAGGTTCTCTCATTGTACTTCCATAACCTGTAGGGTCTCATGCCTATAATAATCAAATTATACTTTAGTTAGAACTAATAAAATTATAAAAAATTTGACATAGTCTCCCCTGTTTTTTACGTTTCCGCTTATTTCTAAGCATCCCACATGGACAATTCACCAATACCAGCACGTATCAACAAAACGCAACAAAGGGAGAAAATAATAATGTCACCACAAATTTATTATTATGAATGATGACGATAGTCGACGGACCAGTAATTAATTAATTGATTAATCAAGACATAATGTTTGGAATATATAATAATATCCGAATTTCATGAGCATAGTCATCCTACTAGCTAGAAGGGTCAATATGGGTAATTGTTCATCCGAAAATGACATTCATTAATATATAGTATGTCTAAACTTGCAAACATTTTCTACATTAAATACCAAGGGCTAGCTAGCTTTCATCTCCAACTAGTAGATAAAGATATTATCTTATCACAGATCAGATCAGGTGTTGTACTGGTTTACAATTCTCTTACCTTATTATTGAGCAAAATAGTGTGTGAAACTATCTTACTAACTATGGGCAGTGAACCCAATTATTGTAGTACAACAAGGTCGTATCCACAGGGACTTCATTACTATCTAGTTAATTATAAGGTTAGTTAAAGTGCATAGAAATATACAAAAGTGCATAAATGTAAATTAGGGGTTTTAGGTTTTTGGGTTGTAATTGGAGAAATAAAGAAAAACAATAAACACTAAACTAACTATCTAGGATAGGTGTAGCCTGGGATGGATATTTGCACCCGTCCTCCCCTCACTACCGATTGTCGAACCTCGAACTCATAGCTAAACAATGGGAACGCTTAATTAATTAGCAACCTAATCTAGACCTACTAATCCTAACCAATTTAACCGAAACTTTTCAATTAGCTAAGCCCCGGGTCAATCGACAACACTAAGCTTAAGTTGCACTAAAGTTGCAATGTAGTCTAATATCAAAATTATTGAAATCAGATACACCGTTTTAGTCTCTAACAGTTTATGTTTCTATCTCAAAATATCATTTTGATAGAATCCCACAATAATGCTAAACTAATCGGTAGGCCAAACCAACCAATTTAACACATAATTGATAATTTGGGTAAAGCCCGACTAATCCTCAATCATGAGCAACAAGTTTAAGAATCATAAATACCCAATAATCATCTTCATTAAGCTTAAGACTAAATAAAGCTAAAAATAAGTTAAGATTCAACAATGGAGGTTTAGGAATTTTGAGGTAAAATCCCCATCCCAAGCTTCAAGGAAACTACACAAACATTAAAGCACAAAGAGAGAGAAGGGA